>QNTS01005771.1:32109-58872 GCA_003317085.1 Hucho hucho
GTCTTCCACTCGTCTCCCTCCCGGATACGCACCAGGTTGTAAGCGCTCCTGAGATCCAATTTTGTGAAGAAGCGCGCCCCGTGCATTGACTCGATCGCACTGGCTATGAGAGGTAGCGGGTAACTGTACCTCACAGTGATCTGGTTGATGCCTCGATAGTCAATACATGGGCGCAGACCTCCATCCTTCTTCACAAAAAAGAAGCTTGAGGAGGCAGGTGAAGTGGAGGGCCGAATGTACCCCTGCCCCAGGGATTCGGAGACATATGTTTCCATAGCCGCCGTCTCCTCTTGCGACAGGGGATACACGTGACTCCTGGGAAGTGCTGCGTCTACCAGGAGATTTATTGCGCACGGTGGAGACCTGGTCTGGGCTTTCCACTGTAGTAGCACCGACGGCAACCCCTAAACACCTCCCCGAGCACTCTCGTGACCACCCTGTGAGAGCCCTCTGTTGCCACGAAATAGTGGGGTCATGACAGGCTAACCAGGGTAAGCCCAGCACCACGGGAAACGCAGGAGAATCAATAAGGAAGAGACTAATTCTCTCCTTGTGATCCTCCTGCGTCACCATGCCCAGTGGAGCGGTGACCTCCCTAATTAGCCCTGACCCTAATGGTCGACTATCTAGGGCGTGAACTGGGAAGGGCATGTCCACTGGAACAATAGGGATCCCTAAACTGTGGGCAAATGATCGTCAATAACATTCCCAGCTGCGCCTGAATCTACGAGCGCCTTATGCTGGGAATGCGGGGAAAACTCAGGAAAGTTTATATACAAAAACATGTGTACAACGGGGCTCTGGGTGAGCCTGGTGCCTATTCACCTGGGGTGACACGATAGTGCCCTGCCTGCTGCCTCGACTCCCAGAGGGACCTCCCCAGCACCGACCGGCAGTGTGCCCTCTGCGGCCACAGATGGTGCATGGAACGGTCCCTCCTCCGGTTGCCCTAAGTGCAGCACCTCCCAGCTCCATGGGCGTCGGAGCGGTGGTGCTGGGGGATGGAACCGACAGGCCCCGATCTAGACGTCCACGGGTAGCCAGCAGGTTATCCAGCCGGATGGACAGGTCCACCAGCTGGTCAAGGGTGAGAGTGGTGTCCCTGCAGGTAAACTCCCGACGGACGTCCTCTCGCAAACTACACTGGTAGTGATCGATCAGGGCCCTGTCGTTCCATCCCGCGGCGGTGGCCAGGGTCCGGAAGTCCAAGGCGAACTCCTGTGCGCTCCTCGTCTCCTGCCTCAGGTGAAACAGACGTTCAACCGCTGCTCTACCCTCAGGCCGGCGGTCGAAAACTGCCCGAAAGCGGCGAGTGAAATCCTTGTAGTGATCCAACGCCGCTTCTCCTTCCTCCCTAACGGCGTTGGCCCACTCCAGTTCTTTCCCTGAGAGGCAGGAGACGAGGGCGAACACAACCCGAAGGTGCCGGGTGGACGGTCGCCAGGTAGAGCTCCAGCTGGAGTAGGAACCCCTGACATCTGGCAGCCGTCCCATCATACTCCCTCAGGAGCGCGAGCCGAATCCCACTGGGACCGGGTGAAGGAGGGTTGAGCAGTGGTGCCTGTGGTGGTGTTGGTAGAGGTGTTGGAGGAACTCCTCCTCTCTCCCAACGGTCCATCGTCTGCATGACACGATCCATGGCGGTGCCGAGATGTTGCAACATGGTCGCCTGCTGCTGGACACGCTCCTCGACTGTCAACACGGTGGTGTCTGCTCCTGCTGACTCCATACTTCGGGTGCGTTATTCTGTCAATGTACTTGGTGTAGTTGGTGCAAAAGAGTCAGGCGCAGGACAGAAGAGATGAGTAACACAACCCGGAGAACCCAATTCAGATTTTTTTCCAGACTCAGTTCTACATTTTACCCATATCAGATTTGTGCATTCACACAGATTTAGCCTCTGAAGTAGATGGCCGGGCGGGGTGGATGTGGAGCAAGAGACAGCAGGGGTTCAAGGTGTAGAACCCAGTTCCTACATTTGAATATAAACATTTATTTTATCAAACAAAACTATGCTACATTTTATCTCTGGGACCCTCAGGATGACAAATCAGAGCAAGATTACTGAATGTAAGTAAATGATTTACCTTCAGAGGTGAATGTATTTAAACCAGTTGCCGTGATACATTTTTTGTTGTTGTGCACTCTCCTCAAACAATAGCATGGTATTTTTTCACTGTAATAGCTACTGTAAATTGGACAGTGCAGTTAGATTAACAAGAATTTAAGCTTTCTGCCCGTATAAGACATGTCTATGTCCTGGAAAGTTTGCTGTTACTTACAACTGTCATGCTAATCACATTAGCGCACGTTAGCTCAACCGTCCCGGTATAGGGACACCGATCATGTAAAGCTTAAAATGTTGGGGCGGTTGCCATGGTAATGGCAGGTCATGTGCAAAAAAAGGAACACTTCAGAGCAAATCAATTCTGATTTTAGCATCTAGACTGAGGTCACTTATGTAGCATCAGAATTGAATCAGGACTGAGATCCACATATGGTGGTGGAATACAGTAAATCATAAGTCAAAAGATCAGATTCCATGTGTTTTTTGTTGTTGCTGTTTACACATTAGGGACAAGATCAGATATGGAAATAATTGGCAAAAGATCTCAATTGTGCTGCCTGTGTAAACACAGCCTCTCTGGTCCACAGCCAGACTAGCATGACCTGTAGCTCTGTACATTGAACAGCCAAGTTCCTTTGTTTACACCTCCTAAAGCCTCAACGTCTGTGTATAAAATCAGCTGTAAATCAAAAGTGATAAGAAGTAAATGTTAGACCTCTCTATTTAAAGAATGAGGATGGGAAGAAGGACATTGCATTGGTTATCCCATAGGTCTAGGACTTCTTGTCAGTAGAGCCAACAACAGCATACAGCTGTAGTGAAGAGCTCTGAAATAGGATCCATTCACGTCTTTGGGCTTTATGATGATGATGTGTATGTTTGATGGAACAGTCATGCAGCTAAAGCAGTTAATAACTGATGCCTACGGTCATTAGTTCAACAGTCAACATGGATTGATAGGTAACAAACATAAATTCAGCTTGAAATAAATCAGCCACTGAAACCCTATTGTTGATATATATATGTTACAATTAAGAGTCAGTCTTGGATAATTGTACTGGACCATTCTGACCATAGACATTCTTGACCTTGACTCGTCATGAAGAGGTAAACAAAATGTTGTTGGTGTAATCATTGTCCTGTAGAAAGAAATCCCTTGTGCCTGAATGTTCACGGTCAGTCTGTGACCACCATTTTTGAGTGGAATAGATGATTTGCCATTGAAAACAATGGGGCCCCACTCTTTTAGACCCCACTCTGTGGACCGGAAAGGAACTGCTTTGGGGGTTCTGCAAACCATGATTGCGTCCAGATGCATCCAGTTAGGATGGACCCCCTTTCCTGAATTCCTCAACACATTGGGATCTGGCCTCAACAAGCATTGGTATAAGACACATACAGTACACACTAAACCTGGTGGTGTCGATGCCATCGATTCGTACAGGAACCATTGGAGGGGGTGTCTCGGTGTGCGCCCAACAGGAGGTGATGTAACTCGCCATCTGGGTTACCCCAGAACTGGGGGATGCTGAGGGCATGGCCTCCTGCCGGCCGGGACAGCTCCACGCGAGGTGCCCCGGCTTACCGCACTCATAGCAGCGTCTCTGATCTAGGTCCAGCAGCTGCCGACGTTGTCGGTTTGGGTCACCCTCCCGCTTCACAGCCTTCAGCTCCTCGCATCTCTTTGTGTTGTTCGTCCCCCTCGCCGCGTCTCCTCTCTCCGCTCGGGCCCCTCTCAGCAGGTCCTAGGTGTTCTGGTGAATTTCCACCGCGGTCAGCAATTCCTCCAGGCTCTGGGGGTTCTGCATGCTCAACGTCTTCTTCATCTTGTAGGGCAGGGCCCGAAGGTATTTACCCAGGACGAGCTTGTCGAGCATCGGGAGGGACGGTACTTCCGTCAGTAGCCAGCCCTTGGTGTCAGTCTCTCCCCCTTCTCTCTCGCGGTGTGCCACAGAGCTCCTTTTATTAGGCCTCCACGGCTGGTTGACACCTTCCTCTAATTACCTCCACTTAGAGCTGTCCGTGTCAGGGTGCCCAGCTCCCGTATTCCCACCAGAGGGAGCCAACGTCGCCTGACGTACCTCCCCTTTACTACCGTCCCCCGGGGTAGACTCCTGGGATACCACAACACGCACACACACACACAAGCAATCAGGGCCCTTAGATGTTGTCTGATCCACTGCATCTGGAACTGATTGGCTATCTATTTACAGAGCAGCAACCTAGAGAAATCCATTTAATCCAGATGCTTCATGTTTGGCCAACTGGGCTCTGAAGTCATTAAATGTTTGCCCTTGATTTTACTGTAAGATACTCAAATTGTCACAGTACCCTTTCCTCCACCTCCACATTGCCACAAACTATTTTAAGAATGTATAATCTAATTTAGGCACTGACGTGTAACCGGTGTGAAATAGCTAGCTAGCTAGTTAGTGGTGCGCGCTAGTGGCATTTCAATCAGTGACAACACTCTCTGAGACCTTGAAGTAGTTGTTTCCCTTGCTCTGCAAGAGCCGAGGCTTTTGTGGAGTGATGGGTAACGATGCTTCGTCTGAGGCAATTTTTTATGTGTTCATAGGATCCATATTTTCCAGCCCAGGTGGGGGTGAGGAGAGTGATGGAAGCAACACTGTTACACATGCAGGGTTGGGTAGGTTACTTTCTAAATTTAATCCGTTACAGTTACTAGTTACCTGTCCAAAATTGTAATCAGTAACGTAACTTTTGGATTACCCAAACTCAGTAACGTTATCTGATTACATTCCGTTACTTTTAGGTTACATTCCCCTTAAGAGGCATTAGAAGAAGCCAAAAATGTATGTTACCAATTGATCGACATCTATTGCAGGATAAATCAATGTTAAAGTTTACATAGCTGCCATATATGGATGTTCAATTTTACTTTATGGGTTGGTTATGTAGGCTTCTTCTAACCCATCGCTTTCTACTAGTATATAGTAATATGATTCAATTATATGTTTACATTAAAAGTCTATCAGAATTCCAGTCATTCCAATAAATGTTATACCCCTTGATCTTCAAGAATAGGACTTGGAAGTATAGATTAGCCAAATTGTTTTATCTGAGCATGACCCCAGAATTAAGGACTTATTAGCCAGCCCTACTCTGTTGCTTATTTTGTTGTCATGGAGGACTGATTGGGCTCATTGATTTGAGTTGAAAGATAAATTCTTCGCTCATGGAATTGCATGCTTTGAGCACTACTGAAAAGTGCAATTTACATGGGAAAAATGAATGCCATATGCTGCATTTGCTATAGGCCTATTGTTTACCTTTTTGTTGGATACACTTTGATATCTTGATAATATGGAGATGTTTAAATGGCAAATCAACAAATGAAACAATAACAAAATGGATGCCCCGCCTCTGTTTTGGTAAAAAGCTAAGGTATGGGCCAGGAGAAATGTAACCACTCAGATTAATAGACAGAGCTATGGACGCAAGGACTGACCATCCATGATATCAAAATGATTGATATCAAAATGACTGACCATCCATGATATCCATGTTAGGCTATACAGTGTTTATTTACATTTACAATGTTTACGAACATTGGAGTAAAACAATCTTATATTTTTGGTTCTCATGGTGTGTGACAGTTGAACTAAGCTCATGAGGCATTTATAAATTATACTCTTCAAGAATAAATGGATATATATACATACATACAATTTATAAGTCTAAAAATGGATGAAGCAACTACAGATTGCCCCTTTAAGTCTATTTAAAGTGTACTAGGTTGAGCATGTGTCCATTAGGCCTATAGATTTTTTATCAGCATGAATTAGATTGAGCAATAAAAGCCCCACTTTTATTCTACAGGCTGGGATCTGCACTATGCAGCTGTTGCAAGACCGAATTTTTCACCGGCTGTCCACTGGTTTCAAAAACTGACTGATAGGCAGCTTAAACTTCTTGAATTCAACCATTATTGGGTTCAAATACACATTTAGATTTGTGAACAGGCATCCACAAAAACCACAATCCATAAGGCGCAAATAGCTAAATGAGAGAGCAGCAGTGTGATTCACATCAATGCGCTATGTAGATATCAATAATAAGTGATATCCGTATCGCCGTAGACTACACCACTGCTGTCATCCTTACCTCCAAGCATTTATTCAAGTTGGATAATCTTTGGATGCTGACAGCAGTCGCACCATTGGAAGACATAGCTTTGACTGTAGATTACAGAAGCCCATTCCTCCTCTTTTCCCGCAATCCATCAAACCCATCATTGAAAAAACAGAAGTGTTAAAGATTTGTTTTCGAAAAAACATCCTTTCTGACTTTAAAAGTAATCCTTGAAGTAAACATGTCGTTTTTCAAAAGTATCTGTACATGTAATCTGTTACTCCCCAACCCTGAGCATGAGCATGAGAAGTGCAAAATAATCTGTTATGATGTAAGAAAAATGTATAAATGAAGGCTAGGATGTCACAGGATGCTATGTTTAAATTCGATCTAACCACATTTCAGTTGAATCTGTTGTCAACACAACTTGATCTGATAAACAGCAACTTTCTGTGTTCCAACAGTTGATCTGTCCATGTTTGTGTTTCAAGGAGAGAGACTAGAGAAACGTTCCAACATGGAGGGGACACAGGGCCTCCTGGCCATCTTCACCATAGCAACATGTTTTCTGGTTAACGGGGGACACAAAACAGGTAAGCATGTTTGTCTCCTGGCATCTGAATCATTCCAGAATGCAGACCACAGTCCAGAATGGCATAAACAGAGAAGCATTGAAGAAATACCACACAAATACAAAATTATGAACAACTCTTTGGGGCTTTAGACTGCTGAGCAGTTATAAGAAATGTGTTTTTATAAAAGCACGATAAAAATAATATTTGATTAATAGATTGGTTGATTGATTAATTGTTTTCATTACTCATCCCATGCACAAAAAACCTTGTGGTTTAGACACTTGCAAGGAATTCCATTGGCTGACGGCTGTTTTCTTCCCCTCCCAGTCTGCAAGGAAGAGGCCGTGGCCGACATCGTCTTCCTGGTGGACGGATCATGGAGCATCGGCTCAGAGAACTTCAAACAGATCCGCCAGTTCTTGTACACGCTGGTCAACAGCTTTAACGTGGCCCCCGACCAGGTGCGCATCGGTCTGGTCCAGTACAGCAGCACACCGCGCACCGAGTTCCTCCTCAACACCTTCCAGGACAAACAGGACATTCTGCAGTACATTAACATCCTGCCTTATATGGGCGGTGAAACCAACACGGGCCTGGGCCTGGACTTCCTGCTGAACGAGCTCTTTGTTGACCGCACAGGGAGCCGGGTGAACGAGAACGTGCCCCAGATCGCCGTGGTGATCACTGATGGTGAATCAATGGACAATGTGGGGCTGCATGCCCTTAAGCTGAAGAAGCAGGGCATCACGCTGTACGCCATCGGGATCAAAGAAGCAGACGAAGATCAGCTGAAGGAGATTGCCACTACACCTCACAACCAGCACGTGTACAGTGTGTCGGACTTTGCCGCGCTGCAGGGGATCTCCCAGAGCCTCATCCAGGTGCTGTGTACTACCATAGATGAGGCAAAGAGACCAATCTCCAAAGTGGTCCAAGGTACTATAACAGTGTATTTATTGTTTCCATTTGAAAAATATTCTTTATAAATAAATGACATTATTATTTTCCTTCATCTCCAGAGTGCCTCAACGCCACAGTGGCTGACATTGTGTTCCTTGTGGATGGCTCCACCAGCATCAGCCATACAAACTTCCAGGAGGTACAGAGGTTTCTCCACAGCTTCATCAAGGGGCTGGATATCGGAGCAGACAAGGTTCGCGTAGGACTGGCCCAGTTCAGTAATGTGATTCAGAAGCAATTCCATTTGGGGGAACATACGGACCAAATGGCCCTACTGGAGCAAGTGGACAAGTTTCCACAGCTCGGCGGAGGCACAGACACCGGAAAAGCCATTACTGTCCTCCGGAAAGAGTTTTTCACCAAGGCCAACGGGAGCCGCGCTGATCAGAGGGTGCCTCAGATTGCTGTGGTGCTCACCGACGGGGAGTCTGCGGACGACGTAGAGCTGCCAGCCAAGGCACTAAGGCAGCACGGGGTCATTGTGTTTGCAATTGGAGTGGGGGCAGCCAACATCAACAAGCTGAAGGATATTGCTAACAGGCCCCACGAGCATTTCCTGGTCAACATAGAAAGTTTCCAGGCCCTACAAACACTTTCTCAGGATCTGCTGCAGACTGTCTGTGTCTCCATGGAGAACCAGAGGATGGGTAAGGGACTTTTATAAGCAAACATACTGTATGTTGTAACAAATTGTGAATGTTGAACTTGCAAAGTATCTAATCCAAGTGACTTGCCTCAGTTGTACCATGGGATACCATTCTAAGCAAAAGTATGCAACCTTGAGAGGCAGACATTGTTTACGGCCGCTTGTGCCAACATTAAAAGGACCATTTCTAAAAATGTAACTGCTGTCATAACGATTATTCTTTCTTTTTTCAGCTCTGATCCCAAAGTTCTCTGATATCTTCTTCCTGGTGGACAGCAATATGACGCAGGCAGACTTCAAGCAGGTCAGAAACCTTCTGATGCGACTGGTCAACCAACTCAACCCGAGCACTAAAACCATGCGCCTGGGTCTGGCCCAGTTTGCCCAGGACACCAAGGTGGAGTTCTTACTGAACACCCACAACACCAAGGAAGAGTACTTGGCGGCTCTCAGGAAATTCAGGCTTCCGCTGCGCCCCAACAGGTCTCGTCACCTGGGTGATGCCCTGGAATACACTCGTGCACACTTCTTCACTACAGCTTCTGGTGGCCGTAATGAACAAGGCTACCGGCAGTTTCTAGTTACGGTGACAGGGGGGGATTCGAAGGATAACATTATGAAGGTGGCACGTACTATCAAATCTGAAGGAACAACCATTGTGTCCATCGGGTTGGGTGAATCTACACTTCCAGAGCTAAAGGTAATGGCCACCTCGCCATTCTTTTACCAGACTACACCCATCGCCTCTGTGCTAAAGACTGTCTTTGAGACTGAAGAGGTGGTCACTGTGACTGACGGTAAAGGGCATTTGGGGATTTTTGCTGAATTAAGTGAATATCTGATCTCTTGTGAAATAATTGCTCATTATACATAAAGGATAACAGATTGCTGTTGACTAACAATTTCCTCTCTATTGCAGATTGCAGTGAAGCTTCACTGGCTGACATTGTGTTTATAGTTGATGAGTCTTCGAGCAGTAGAACTGCAAACTTCCAGCTGGTTCGTGGATTCATCCACAAGATAGTGGACGGCCTAGATATGGACTTCAACAGGGTGAGGGTGGGTATCGTCCTCTATAGCAACAAGGCCTCGGCTCAGGTCTACCTCAACTCCTTCCAAGAAAAAACGAATATCCTTCAATTCATCAAGATCCTGCCCTACCGTCACAGTCTCACATACACTGGCGAGGCCCTGAAGTATGCCAGGGAGAAGATATTTATCAAGGAGAAGGGCAGCCGGAAAGAACAGGGGGTGCAGCAGGTGGCGATAGTCATCACCGGAAAGTCCCAGGACAATGTAACTTCTCATGCCGCTGCACTGCGCAGAGCTGGCGTCACTGTCTACGCAGTGGGGATCAAGGATGCTGAAGAGAACGAGCTGAGACTGATCGCTTCAGATCCTCCTAACAAGCACGTATTACATGTGGACAGCTTTGCCAAGCTCAAGACCTTGGAGAAGAGCCTGAAGAAGAGAGTGTGCTACAACATCCTTAAAAAAGCAGTCAAAGACAACGCAAGGACATACACTGCCAAGCAAAGTGAGATCAAAATGACTGTACCAATGCTTCTTGTTGTTTAATTTGTAGAGGATTGTTGATACAGATGTAATGTGCTCTCCGGGATGACACTAGTGCTTTCTTTTCTCTTTTGATTCTAGGCTGTTTGCAGACAGATGAAGCAGACATCTTCTTCCTGATCGACCAATCGAGTATTGAATATTCAGACCTTGCTGACATGAAGACATTTATTAACGAATTCATACACACATTCCACATCGGACCGCATCATGTCCGCGTGGGTGTGGTAAAGTTCTCTCATACACCAACTCTTGAGTTTGATTTGACAACCTACCCTGACAAACCTTCAGTGGAGAAGGCAGTGGATGGTATCACCCAACTTGGAGGCGGGACAAGGACCAGATTAGAGCTGACCTCTATGGGTCCCTACTTTGATCGGGCTAAGGCCACCCGTAGTCATAAGGTTCGCGAGTACCTCATTGTCATCACAGACGGAGAGTGTCAAGACAACGTGAAGGATCAAGCAGCAAAGCTGAGGGCGCAGGGCATCACCATATATGCCATTGGGGTGAAGCTAGCCAACGATACACAGCTGCTGGAGATTGCTGGCAGCCAAGAGAAGAAGTTCTTTGTCAACAACTTTGATGCTCTGAAACCAATAAAAAATGACATCATCACAGATATCTGCTCCCCTGATAGTAAGGCAATCTCTACAGTTTTTAAGTGTTACATCTTGTTTATTTTCTGATTTCAGTAAGAATATGAAACACCTTGTCTCTTGCCAGGGATTGATTATGAGCACACATTGAGTTATAACATAACAACAAATAAATTAATATTTGTTATCTTTTCACAGTTTGCAAGGACATGAAGGGGGACGTTCTCTTCTTAATCGACAGCTCAGGCAGCATCAACAACGCAGACTTCCAGAAGATGAAGGTCTTCATGCAATCCATCATCAACAAATCGGACATAGGCCTGGATAAAGTGCACGTGGGCATCATACAGTTCAGCACCAGCCAACAGATGATCTTCCCTCTCAACAAGTATAACGATAAGGAAGGCATGTTGCAGGATTTACAAACGATGCAACAGATAAGCGGGGACACACACACCGGCGAAGCCCTGTCCTACACCTCACAGTTCTTTGACCCACCGAAAGGGGGGCGCACTAACGTGAAGCAGTTCCTGATTGTCGTAACCGATGGTGAGGCGCAGGATGAGGTAAAGTCTCCTGCCAAGAAACTTCAAGACAAGGGTGTGATCATCTACACTATTGGGGTAGTCAATGCCAACAATACACAGTTGCTGGAGATCAGTGGCGCACAGGAGAGGGTCTACTCCGTGAATGACTTTGATGCACTCAAGGCTTTGGATAGCCAACTGGCATTGGCAGTCTGTGATCCGGAGAGAGGTGAGTGCCACTTGGTTCACAAAACATTACTTAAAAGCAACATTGACATTGATCTTTTCCTCTATCTCTTCTTCTCTTCCTCCAGAGTGTGTGAGGACAGAGATCGCAGACATTATTTTCTTGGTGGACAGCTCCTCCAGCATCAGCTTAATGAATTTTACCATCATGAAAAACTTCATGATGTCCGTGGTCAATGAAACCTCTGTTGGGGAGAATCAGACACGCTATGGTCTGATTGTCTTTTCAACCAATCCAAAGTCTATATTCACACTCAACGAATACAAATCTAAGAGAGATGTCAATAGCGCCATTATAAAGCTTGGAGAGCCCAGCGGAGACACCAACACTGGCAAGGCACTCAACTATTCTTTGGGTTATTTTGGTGCACAGTACGGTGGCCGAAAGGCCCTAAAGGTCCCCCAGTGGCTGATGGTGATCACAGATGGTGAGGCTACTGACAAATATTACCTAGCTGGACCAGCCAAGGAGCTACGGGACAATGGGATCATAGTCTATAGCATCGGAGTGGTTGGAGCAAATAAGCAACAGCTTGAGCTCATGGCAGGGGACACAAATAAAGTTTTCTTTGTGGATGACTTCCATAAACTAGACACACTGCACAAAAATATTTCCAATGAATTCTGCAACATAAGCAAACCAGGTAAGACAGAATGCAACTGTAAAAACATCTAAGCTGAAAGTAGAAAGCCTTGTTGCATAAGCATGTTGAAATTAGATGGTTCAACATGATCTGACATCTTCTCTTCTCCTCTTAGTCTGTGAAAAAACGCAGGGGGATCTGGTCCTGTTGATTGACAGCTCAGGGAGCATCAGCAGCACCGACTTCACTGTCATGAAGAAGTTTGCCACAGACCTTGTTTCCAGCTTCAACATTGCAGAGCAGTCCTTCCGGGTGGGAGTCGCCCAGTTCAGCAGTGGTCCTAAAAAGGAGTTATTCTTGAATGAGTATTACACAGAAGCAGAGGTGAACAACCAGATAAACAATATGACGCAGATTAGTTACACGAAGAACATCGGAAAGGCCCTGGACTACGTCCGTACGGAGTACTTCCAACCAGCTAGAGGGAGCCGTATCAATGCCAAGGTCTCTCAGAACCTGGTTGTGATCACTGACGGACGTTCAGATGAATATGTTGTGCAAGCAGCAGAGCATCTCAGGGCCATGAACATTGAGGTGTTTGCCATCGGTATATGGAAAGACCACAAACCTGTTGAGCTCGGGCAAATCACTCTCAACCCGGAAAGGGTCTTCTCTGTGCAGGACTTTGCCAGCCTGGACAAGATCAAGAAGAAGGTGGTGGATACTATATGCTCCTCCAAGGTACCAGAAACTCAAGCGGGTGAGTAAACAGTATGCACGTTTTATTTCCTCTGTCTCTCCTGACTCAATGTAAAACCCTCGTCAAAGAATGCTTGTTAGTGTTTGAAAAACAGGCTATTTTACATTGTCTCTCATATTATCCTTGAGTAAACCTAACACAGAAATCTTTTGGACTTGTTAANGGGGTTCATTTGGATGACAAGTAATAATGAGTGTGTCTGTGTCCAATAGGCTGCACCATAGACATTGCCATGGGGTTCGATATTACACGCAGGGCCACCGCCCAGGGGCTCTTCGATGGCCAAGCCCAGCTACAGGCCTTCCTGCCACAGATCATCCGCTATGTGTCCAGCCTGAAGGGCCTGTGCTGCGTGGCGGGATCTGGTTCCATTGAGACTAACATTGGCTTCCGCATCGTGGAGCAGAACGGAAAGGTTCTCTACGACTTCAACTTTGATAGGTATGATGAGAAAATTGTGGAGAATGTTATGGCCCTGCAGACCTCCCAGACAACATACTTCAACTCCTTCCTCCTGCGCTCTTTCCACGATAAGTTCCAGAAATCCAACGCTGGCGTGAAGGTGGGCCCAAACACTACATGTCTCCTGTGTGGTTGAAAATGTTCATTTCTTAACATCTTTTGTTGGTTATATCACATTGTAATAACAATGTCACAACTATTAGGTGCTGGTGATCTTCTCAGACGGACTCGATGATGACGTGATGAAACTGGAGCAAGAATCGGATCTTCTCCGCATTAAAGGTTAAAGAACCAGGGGCAACCCACAGAAATTGACAAATTTAAGAACATTCATGAGACAAAAATGAACATTAAAATCGGTTGCACTTTTATCTCTGTCTTCCATGTCACATTTCAGGAAATGGTATCAGCGCTCTGCTTACAGTCGCCTTAGAAGGGGTACAAAATGCCAACCTTCTTCAGATGGTGGAGTTTGGGCGAGGATTCGGCTACAAGCAGCCGCTCAACATTGGCATGCACAATTTGGGAAACACCCTATTGACACAAATAGTAAGTCTTTCATCATTTTGTGACAACAGAATCAGAACAACCCTTTTAGTTGTGTTCTAGTAATACTGTATGCCACTTAGACTGGCTAAGACTCTTTGGGCTGACATGTAAATCCTTTGTCTCCATCTACAGTAATTCCATTTCAAGTCATATTCCCAGCCGTAGGGATAGAGACATATTTCTGATATGTCTGAGTATTTTGGGTCATACTGTACAATGACAAATGTTTTGTTTAGAAAAGGGGCTTAAGTGACATTGTTGAAGGATATCAGGATGTCAGAAATGACAGAAAGGAATTGTGTTCCTGTTTCGGCATGTCAGGTTGGAATTATCAAAACTAGAACACTGGGGTCATGGGAAATGGGACATAGTACACCATGAAATAGAGTCGTCACTTGCTAGAAATGTACTTAGCAACAGGAGCCACTGGAGACAAGAAAAACAGAGCAGTGATGTTATTGGTTGTTTTTAGATTGGCTTTTGAGATGAGTGCCTCCAAAGGTGTCTCCAATTATGAGGGCATGTCAACAAATGACATATTGGATTTTATAACACATTATCTCATTCTCTCTCTTTCTCTCCCACTCTCTCATTCTCCCCCTCTTTCTGCCCCCTCTCCCTTTCTCCCTCCAGGACACAGTGGCTGAGAGGGAGTGCTGCAATGTGATGTGTAAGTGCAATGGACATGAGGGTATCCGTGGCAACAGAGGACGCCCAGGCACAAAGGTGGGGCCCTCTGAGCCTTCTTTATTAAAATTATACAGTGTTTTAGATGTGACGTGACAGAGTAATTGAACACTGTTAAAATACTGTAAAGAAGATGTGGGTCTATGTACTTCCTCAGTCCTCCCTTTGCCAGTTTCAGTTTCCTCATTTGCTCTTTGTTTCTCTCCTTACAGAGTCAGCCAGGACTGAAAGGGCACCCTGGCTTCCCTGGCGAGGAGGGGGGAATTGTAAGTGTGTTTTCAGGGAGGAAAGAATAATTCTCAGTGTGGTATTCAGACATCTGACAAATCAAAACAAATGAATCGTGGATGGTGGGCAAGGTCTACAAGTCAGTTTAATAACCTGTGACCTTTGACCTTTAAACCAATGACCCTTGTCCTCGCTCTCTGATTTCCCACAGGGTGAGAGAGGTCCACCAGGTCCCACTGGCCCACAGGGACTACAGGGCTGTCCTGGGAGGAGAGGCCTCAAGGTGAGCAGATGGACTACTGACCAACCAAAAATCGATGTTTATAGATTGTCAGGTCTGGAATGTTTCCCATTGGATGTCTTCCCGACATCTGCTTTTAGATCACAGGTTACCATGACCCGGGGGCAGTTACCTGTCCAAGATAATCCCATCTAATCTGACCTCTGAACCATGACACAGGGCAGTTACCTGTCTAAATAATATCTAATTTGATCTCTGAACAATGACGTGGGCCAGTTACATGTCTAAAATAATACCATCTAGTCTGATCTCTGAACCATTATGCGCTGGAGTTACCTGTCTAAATCTCTGACTTCTTTTTTACAGGGCTCAAGAGGCTACAGAGGGGACAGGGTAAGTGTATGAAACTGTTGATACCACATTCACACAGCTAAATGTAGTGTACAGTAGAAACCTTTCTATGTGCAGTATACTAGGTATTTTGTCTTAACCGATAGAAAACCAGGTTCACCATGGTGCTTTGTTTTTTTTATTGTGTGGATGTGAACGTCTGCTGTTGTTGAGTGTGTTGTGATTCAGTGTGCACATTACCATGGCAGGGTGATGATGGAGACCATGGCCTTGATGGGGTTGATGGTGAACAGGGTCTGATTGGAACAGGTGGAGCTGCAGGAGAGAGAGGAAACCCAGGAAGCCCAGTAAACATATTTTCTCATATTCTACATATATTTTTCCAATATACTACTCCTAGGTCAATGATATACTACTTCTATGTCATTAATATACTACTGCTATGTCACCAATATACTACTCCTATGTCACCAGTATATAACTCTTATGTCACAAATTTTGTTCAACTATGTCACCAATATCCTATTCCTATGTCACCAATATACTACTCCTATGTCACCAATATACTACTCCTATGTCACCAATATACTACTCCTATGTCACCAATATACTACTCCTATATCACCAATATACTACTCCTATGTCATCAGTATACTTCTCCTATATCACTAATATCGTTCTCCTATGTCACCAGTATACTTCTCCTATGTCACAAATATACTACTATGTCACCAATATACTATTCCTATGTCACTAATATACTACTCCTATATCACCAATATACTACTCCTATGTCACCAATATACTACTCCTATGTCACCAATATACTACTCCTATATCACCAATATACTACTCCTATGTCACCAGTATACTTCTTCTATATCACTAATATCGTTCTCCTATGTCACCAATATACTACTCCTATGTCACCAATATCCTACTTCCATGTCACCAATTTACTACTCCTATGTCACCAGTAAACTACTCCTATGTCACCAGTATACTACTCCTATGTCACCAGTATACTACTCCTATGTCACTAATTTTGTTCTCCTATGTCACTAATATCGTTCTCCTATTTCATAAATATCGTTCTCCTTTGTCACCAATTTACTACTCCTATGTCACCAGTAAACTACTCATATGTCACCAGTATACTACTCCTATGTCACTAATTTCGTTCTCCTATGTCACCAATATACTACTCCTATATCACCAATATACTACTCCTATGTCACCAGTATACTTTTCCTATATCACTAATATCGTTCTCCTATGTCACCACTATACTTCTCCTATGTCACAAATATCCTACTTTGTCACCAATATACTACTCCTATGTCACCAATATACTACTCCTATATCACCAATATACTACTCTTATGTCACCAATATACTACTCCTATGTCACCAATATACTACTCTTTCATCACCAATATACTACTCTTATGTCACCAGTATACTTCTTCTATATCACTAATGTCGTTCTCCTATGTCACCAGTATACTTCTCCTATGTCACCAATATACTACTCCTATGTCACCAATATCCTACTGCCATGTCACCAATTTACTACTCCTATGTCACCAGTAAACTACTCCTATGTCACCAATATACTACTCCTATGTCACTAAATTCATTCTTCTATGTCACTGATATCGTTCTCCTATTTCATAAATATCGTTCTCCTATGTCACCAATACACTACTCTTACTTCACCAGTATACTACTCCTATGTCACTAATTTCATTCTCCTATGTCACCAATATACTACTCCTATGTCACCAATATACTACACCCATGTCACCAATATACTACTCCCATGTCACCAATTTACTGCTCCTATGTCACCAATTTACTACTCCTATTTCACCAATATACTACTCCTATGTCACCAGTATACTTCTCTTGTATCACTAATATCGTTCTCATATGTCACCTATATACTACTCCCATGTCACCAATATACTACTCCTATGTCACCAATATACTACTCCTATGTCACCAATATACTACTCCTATGCCAGCAATATACCACTCCTATGTCACTAATATCATTCTCCTATGTCACCAGTATCCTACTCTTACTCGATTCTCTTCTCTAATGTCTAACCTTTTGATGGTGGGTTCTCTTGCAGGGCAACAGCGGCCTCATAGGAGAGCCAGGAGTGAAGGGGCAGCGTGGACTTAGAGGTGACCCTGTAAGTCACAAACTATGGACACCATTTAACAGTGCAAATTATTTACGATGGTTCAGGGACCAGTATCTGCTGGTTTTAGGTTTTCCTTTCAATTAAGATAGAGTTCCTCACTAAGTAGTGACCTTAATTCATCAATCAAGTACAAGGGAGGAGCAGAAACCTGCACAGACTCAGAATGAGTTTGGAATGAGTTTGACAGTTGTGGTTTAGACTGTAATGAATGCAGTGTTTCTATATCTAATTTTCTAACTGCTACTAAAAGTTAGTCTCTGGTCTTTTAGGGAGACTCTGGAGTGGACAGCATTGTCGCTGGTCCCAAAGGAGGAAGGGGAAACCCAGGGCTACCGGTATGTAGCATGTAGTTGGCCACTGTCAATGTACTGATCGAAGAATCAGAATCGCTTAGTCACCAAGTTCATTTGCAAGTACCAGATCACTTTGACTGGCTCTTTGTAGTGAGTAAAGCAGGATTATTCACTTACCGTCCTGGAGGGTGACAACACTGCTGTTATTCTCATCCTCTCTCATCCTCTCTTTCCCTCAAACACACTCCTCTCTCATCCTCTCTCTTTTCTTCCTTTCCACACTGACAGGGAGACCCAGGAGAAGAGGGCGGTCGAGCAGAAAGTGGAATTGTCGGAAACCCAGTGAGCAAAGTTTCATTTCTGCTAAGCTGTCCTTCTCCTGTTACACTGATGTTGTCTCAAATTTTTGGTCATTTATAATGTGATGACTATGTCCTGTGTCCTGCTTTGTAGGGTCCTCAAGGAAGAAGAGGTCTCCCTGGCCCAAATGTACAGTAGGCAGCATTATCAACAAAGATACTTAATGAATAACAGTCCCTAGGATTACTATCTATATTTACTGTATGTACCCATTAGTATGTTCTTTGTGTGTGTGTGTGTGTGTTTGTGCGTGTGTGTGTCCAGGGAACACCAGGAGATCCAGGAGATGTAGGACTCCAAGGAATTCCTGGCCCTTCTGGACCACAGGTAAGTAATATATACCCATTCCCCTCATCCACAACTCCACAGTAATACTACTACTAATGTACTTCTGTAGCATTTGGAACGGTCCCCCCAATATCAAAGATACTGTTGCTGAACATGTTTCTCTCCATAGGGTATAAGAGGAGACCTGGGCCAGCCCGGACCCAGGGGCCTGCAGGGTTTACCTGGACCACAGGTCACTTTTCTTACCGTTCTACTTCCATCCTATCTGACCACATTGAGGATGCCTGATACATAAATCCTACTGTTATGCGATGTTGACATGTAATGATGGCTTATGAATGGCTTTTCCCTCAGGGCACACCTGGAACTATTGGTGGCAAAGGATCAACAGGAAGACGAGGGATGAATGGACAGAAGGTGCGTTGCCTTTGACCTACAGTTATATAATACATTACAATACAAAACATTAGCCATCTTGGTAGGACAATTTGTTACCAGGGCTGCAGAGCAACTGAAACTTACTACATACAGTGAGGGAAAAAATTATTTGATCCCCTGCTGATTTTGTACGTTTGCCCACTGCCAAAGAAATGATCAGTCTATACTTTTAATGGTAGGTTTATTTGAACAGTGAGAGACAGAATAACAACAAAAAAATCCAGAAAAACGCATGTGAAAAATGTTATAAATTGATTTGCATTTTAATGAGTGAAATAAGAATTTGACCCCTCTGCAAAACATGACTCAGTACTTGGAAGGCAAAACCCTTGTTGGCAATCACAGAGGTCAGACGTTTCTTGTAGTTGGCCACCAGGTTTGCACACATCTCAGGAGGGATTTTGTCCCACTCCTCTTTGCAGATCGTCTTGTTGCCTTGGCCGTGTGTTTTGGGTCATTGTCATGCTGGAATGCCCATCCACGACCCATTTTCAATGCCCTGGCTGAGGGAAGGAGGTTCTCACCCAAGATTTGACGGTACATGGCCCCGTCCATCGTCCCTTTGATGCGGTGAAGTTGTCCTGTCCCCTAAGCAGAAAAACACCTCCAAAGCATAATGTTTCCACCTCCATGTTTGACGGTGGGGATGATGTTCTTGGGGTCATAGGCAGCATTCCTCCTCCTCCAAACACGGCAAGTTGAGTTGATGCCAAAGAGTTCCATTTTGGTCTCATCTGACTACAACACTTTCACCCAGTTGTCCTCTGAATCATTCAGATGTTCATTGGCAAACTTCAGACGGCCATGTATATGTGCTTTCTTGAGCAGGGGGACCTTAAAATGCAAATAAATTTATAACATTTTTCACAATGCGTTTTTCTGGATTTTGTTGTTGTTATTCTGTCTCTCACTATTCAAATAAACCTACCATTAAAATTATAGACTGATCATTTCTTTGTCAATGGGCAAACGTAAAAAATCAGCAGGGGATCAAATACTTTTTCCCTCACTGTATAGACACAAAAAAAGTATACATAAAACAATGCCTGTAAAATAATGTTTCATAGCCCTTCTTCCAACCCAATGCTGTGTGGTTTCCTCATAGGGCCAACCTGGGGACCCCGGAGACAACGGAGCCCTTGGAACACTTGGGCCCAGAGGGATGCCGGTAAGGTGTTGCCTTGTTACACACTTTACCTGCACGCACACACACATATTCACATACACTGCAAGACTGTATGTGTTTGTAAGGTCATGTAAGAATGGGACGTGATGGTGTGTTTTCTTTAATACAGGGTCTTGATGGCAGTGACGGTCATGGACCTCCCGGACCCCAGGGAATGAAGGTAAGGTACACTTACTCAGTACTCAGATCAACAGCAGCTGTCCATAGACATACATAGTAGTTGATGAGGTTTTTTCACTTTGGAAAATATTGTTAATGTACTTAGAAGATTGTAAAATAAAATGTCTCTTTTCATTTAAATGAAGGTCGACTGACCGAAAGCTCAGCTACTTGAAATAAATGTGCGTCTGACTGGAAGTGTGCAGATACTTTTTCCTACTTCTCTAGTTTCGTCTTATTCCTCCAGCACCTTCACTAATCAGATCTGGTTGTGTGCTAGATTCTGACTATTATCTTTTCATTCAAATTAAAGGATTTTAATATACAGTAGATTTGTATTACAGACATGTTTGATGGACACTAATAAATCATTCCTTGTGAATTGTTTTTACTTTAAAGGGAGAGCCTGGTTTCCATGGTTACCCTGGATTACAGGTCAGTTATTGATTTAAAATCTAACCTTTCAGAACAAGGCTGGAATCCAATCATGACACATTGCATTCTGAAGCTCACAAAAAGTAAACAATCCCATTTCCTGTTTGTCATCTTCAGGGTGAAAGTGGTGATTTTGGAGTCAAAGGAGGTCCAGGCCCCAAAGGAAACCGAGGCAGAGGGGTGAGACTCACACACACTATCGCTAGAAGACCCTAGAGAGCCCTGTTGCACATGATTTGCTGCAATT
The DNA here is from genome assembly GCA_003317085.1 of Hucho hucho. Classification (NCBI taxonomy): domain Eukaryota; kingdom Metazoa; phylum Chordata; class Actinopteri; order Salmoniformes; family Salmonidae; genus Hucho; species Hucho hucho. The sequence goes on from QNTS01005771.1 coordinate 52,882, forward strand.
GTTAAGTCAATACTGCTACATTTTTAGTGCCCAGAACGGTCACACTTTATTTGGATAATCCCAGTGTACAAAACATTAAGGACACCTGCTTTTTCCATGACATAGACTGACCAGGTGAATCCAGGTGAAAGCTATGATCCTGTATTGATGTCACTTGTTAAATCCACTTAAATCAGTGAAAATGAAGGGGAGGAGGCAGGTTAAAGAAGGATTTTTAAGCCTTGAGACATGGATTCTGCATGTGCGCCATTCAGAGGGTGAATGGGCAAGACAAAATATGTAATTGCCTTTGGACAGGGTATGGCAGAACGTGCTAGGCACACCGGTTTGTGTCAAGAACTGCAATGCTGTTGGGATTTTCAAGCTCAACAGTTTCCTGTGTGTATCAAGAATGGTCCACTTCCCAAAGGACATCCAGCCAACTTGACACAACTGTGGGAAGCATTGGAGTCAACATGGGCCAGCATCCCTGTGGAACGCTTTCGACACCTTGTAGAGTCCATGCCCCGACAAAATTGAGGCTGTTCTGAGGGCGAAAGGGGGTGCAACTCAATAGTAGGAAGGGGTTCCTAATGTTTTATACACTCTGTGTAGATGCTCTACAGATGGTCATACTATTAACAAACTATCTGTTGATAGGCAACGTCTTGCTAAGGTTACAGTTAGGGCTAGGGTTAGGTTTAGAATAAGGGTTAGTATAAGGGTTAGGGTTAGAATAAGGGTTAGGGTAAGGGTTAGGGTTAGTGGATAGTTAGTTGATATGTTGTTGATAGTTATTGAACATCCACTTGGGACTAAAGTGTCACCCCCCAGAACTGTATATACTCACACATAGACACTCTTTGACTCAAGCATAGAGATTCTAACACCACTGCTTATATTCTCAGGTGTTCAAACCTTGTGATTTTCGCTTGGGCCACAGGTACTGATATGTGTTGACATGTATAAAATCTTTTGTTAAAATGGCCATATGTTACGATGTGATTGAACCAGGGGAACTCGGGCAGATCGGGTGAGTCAGGAGATCTCGGTTCCGTTGGACCACCGGGACACACTGTTAGTATATAATTTGCGTTTTTGAATCTATAAAAGGAACTTTACATAGACCATGTATTCATTTTTTTTATTCTTGTTATTTGTTTCAAATGAATGATAATAGTAGTTGTAGTATTGGTTGTTTTTACAGTAGAAGTATTGGTAAGCTATTCACTGTTTACATGTGGATTTATGACAAATTCTCTATTTCTATCTAGGGCTCTAGAGGCAGACCAGGAGAGAGAGCCATGTCTGTATGTGTATTCTGTCCGATCTTTGTTCCAATTTAACTATAAAACATTTTATATAGAGAATCTTGAGAGCTATTTAACATGTTATTTTATTTGTCTCCCTAGGAATGCCAGCTGACCACCTATATCCGTGATAACTGTGGTAAGCTCTTGGTATTCCTACTTTTTTGTACGAAAAAGATCCGCTGTGTCAATTGCTTTATTGCTGGTAAGGTCATGTTTTCATAAGCAAAGATGAATTCATTCCTAATTTTGTCTCTAAACTATGATATTTTTCTCCCCCAAACAGCATGCTCTCAAGGTATGTCTCCATTAACCCTTCATCGTCCAAATAAATGTATGTACTTGACTGTAGATTCTGGTGTAATCAAACCAGAACTCTTCGCAAAGTGATGTTATGAATGGTTGTCATAAAAAAATACCATTGCCTCCCTCACCCCCTTTCTCTGTCCGTCTCTCCCTCCCTCGCCCCTTCTCTCTCTCTGTACCTCTCTCCATCCCTCTCCCTCTATCCCCCAGGCCAGGCAGCGTGCCCAGCCTACCCCACAGAGCTGGTCTTTGCTCTGGATATGTCACAGGATGTGGAGCCTGCCACGTTCGAGAGGATGCGCTCCGCTCTCCTCTCCATATTGGACGACGTTGCCATCGCCGAGAGCAACTGCCCGACGGGTGCACGTGTTGCCGTGGTATCCTATAGTGCCAACACCAAGTACCTGATCCGATTCCATGACTACCAACGCAAGCAGGAGTTGTTGGAGGCCATCCAAAACATCGCACTGGAACAAACGTCCAACAGGCGCCATCTTGGGGAGGCTATGCGCTTCGTGGGGCGCCACATCTTTAAGCGAACCCGTAAAGCGTTGACGATGAGGAAGGTGGCAGTGTTCTTCACCAACGGGCCCTCTGTGGACAGCGCTGCCATCGTCACGGCCGCCATGGAGTTCAAGGCCCTGAACATCGCTCCTGCTGTCATCGCCATGAGGAACTCCCCTGATGTTCAACAGGCTTTTGAGGTACAAATACAAACAGATGCTTTCTGGGAAGGAGTAGTGAACGGGGCAGCAGAAAGGTTGGTGAATTGAAATGCAGCCCATGTGTGTTTTTGTTTTGTTGTGGCGCAGGCTGATGACACGGGCAGCTTCATCCTTGTTCGGCTGGGGGATAGGTCACAGGACCAAAATGCTGTGCTGACAAGAATAAAAAATTGCGTCATCTGCTACGGTAAGCACACAGGCACAAAATATTTCCCTTTGATTTACTGTATTCCAGCAGTTGAAGCACAGAAACTTTAGTCTTATTTGGTATCAATGTATGTCTTGTTTTTATGGTTAATTCTGCTGTAGAACCAATGTTCCCCTTGGGCATAAATAATACAGTTTTCTACTACACTATTACTGATGCTACTGTACTACTACTACTAATACACTACTACTGATGCTACTGTACTACTACTACTACTACATTACTACTACTACTACTACTACTACACTACTACTGATGCTACTGTACTACACTACTACTACCACTACTATTACACTACTACTGATGCTACTGTACAACTAGTACTACTACTGATTCTACTGTACTACTACTACTACTACTGATGCTGCTACTGTACTACTACTACTACTACTACTAATACTACTACTGATGCTACTGTACTACTACTACTGATGCTACTGCACTACTACTACTGATTCTACTGTACTACTATTACTACTACTGATGCTACTGTACTACTACTACAGTACTACTACTACTACTGATGCTGCTACTACTACTACTACACTACTACTGATACTACTGTACTACTACTACTACTACTACTACTACTGATGCTACTGCACTACTACTACTGATTCTACTGTACTACTATTACTACTACTGATGCTACTGCACTACTACTACACTACTACTACTGATACTACTGTACTACTACTACTACTACTGATGCTACTGTACTACTACTGATGCTACTGTACTACTACTACTACTACTGATGCTACTGTACTACTACTGATGCTACTGTACTACTACTGATGCTACTGTACTACTACTACTACTACTGATGCTACTGTACTACTACTACTACTACTGTACTACACTACTACTACTACTACTACTACTACTACTACTACTACTGATGCTACTGTACTACTACTACTACTGATGCTACTGTACTACTACTACTACTGATGCTACTGTACTACTACTGATGCTACTGTACTACTACTACTACTACTACACTACTACTACTGATGCTACTGTACTACTACACTACTACTGATGCTACTGTACTACTACTACTACTGATGCTACTGTACTACTACTACTACTACTGTACTACTACTACTACTACTACTGTACTACAACTACAACTACTACACTACTACTACTACTACTACTGATGCTACTGTACTACTACTACTACTACTGCTGCTGCTACTGTACTACAACTACTACTACTACTACTATCTCTAAGCTCTGGTTCTGTGTGTCCATCAGACCACTGTAAACCAGCCCAGGAGTGTGACTTTACTGACGCTCAGCGGCCCCTGGTGGTGGATATGGACCTGACCCTGGTGGTGGACGGTTCAAGGGAGATCCGGGCCGACCAGTACGCTGGCGTCCAGGAGCTTCTGGGCTCAGTGGTGAAGCAGGTAGCCTGGAGCCCCAAACCCAGCGTGGCTGACGGCCGGGCCAGGGTGGCCCTTCTCCAGACCAGTGGTTCTCTGCTCCCCCAGACTTCCCAGGCCGTCAAGGTAGAGTTTGACCTGCAGAAGTACCACAACCACATCGGTCTACAGACACACCTGAGGAGCATGCAGCAGCAGGGAGGAGTGTCGTCTCTGGGGCAGACCCTGGAGTACGCTCTGAGCAAGGTGTTCCTCAAGGCCACCAGGCCCAGGAAGAGTAGAGTGGTGCTGGCTGTGGTGGGGGCCGAGACAGCCCACTGGGACCAGGCCAAGCTGGCCTACATTTCCCAGAAGGCCAAGTGTCAGGGCGTTTCCCTGTTTGTGATCACGGTGGGCGACCATTACAACAGCACCCAGGTGGAGGAGTTGGCGAGCACGCCGTCAGAGCAGCACCTGCTCCATCTGTGGCAGGTGAAGGAGTGGGAGAGAGGCTACGCACAGCGCTTCTTCAGAGCCTTCCTCAGGGTCCTCAGCAGTAAGAAACGCTAACATGCTTCTTCATCTGGTTGTCTCTTGAGGGAGAGATAATTATGCCAGAACAGATCATACATTTTAACATTTGTATTTGTATTCATTAGGGATCCCCAAGAGCTGCTGCCAAGGCAGTGCTACTGTGTTCTAACCCTTTCACTTCTCCCTCGCTATTTCAGAGGGAATGAACAGCTACCCTCCTGCCCATCTCAAACTCAAGTGTGAGCTGATGCTGGGACAGGAACACAGACAGGGACAAGGACAGGCAGAGTGGGAGGTGTGGAGAGAGGAAGAGGAGGAGGAGTACACAGATGAGGAGGAGTTCCTGGAGCACACTGGTGTATTTCAGACTCAGATAGCTCTTGACCAGGTTGACACTATACAGGCCTTCTCCAGGGGAGATGGAGCCACTCCCCTCCCCCGGCCACAGCCAAACTCTAATGGTAATCAGTAACCCCACATTTATAACATCACTTCTATTTCTCTCTCTCCCTCACGTGTCCCCTCGTATCCCAGTGCATGAGTAGTCTCATTTTGCAACCGCATACTGCATGTCTTCCATCCCCGTTTACAAACCCGCATGTTCTGCTTTCAGCCCACTGTAAGTTGGATGTCGACAGTGGCACCAACTGCGGGGACTATGGCCAGCGATGGCACTTTAACAAAGCGCTCGGTGCATGCTCTCTTTTTTGGTACGGCGGTTGCGACACTAAGTCCCTCAGCCCTCTACTGCTACCACCTCTACTGAACATCATGTGGAGGTCATAGATACAGTGGGGCAAAAAAGTATTTAGTCAGCCACCAATTGTGCAAGTTCTCCAACTTAAAAATGTGAGAGAGGCCTGTAATTTTCATCATAGGTACACTTCAACTATGACAGACGAAATGAGAAAAAGAAATCCAGAAAATCACATTGTAGGATTTTTAATATATTTATTTGCAAATTATGGTGGAAAATAAGTATTTGGTCAATAACAAAAGTTTATCTCAATACTTTGTTATATACCCTTTGTTGGCAATGACAGAGGTCAAACGTTTTCTGTAAGTCTTCACAAGGTTTTCACACACTGTTGCTGGTATTTTGGCCCATTCCTCCATGCAGATCTCCTCTAGAGCAGTGATGTTTTGGGGCTGTCGCTGGGCAACACGGACTTTCAACTCCCTCCAAAGATTTTCTATGGGGTTGAGATCTGGAGACGGGCTAGGCCACTCCAGGACCTTGAAATGCTTCTTACGAAGCCACTCCTTCGTTGCCCGGGCGGTGTGTTTGGGATCATTGTCATGCTGAAAGACCCAGCCATGTTTCATCTTCAATGCCCTTGCTGATGGAAGGAGGTTTTCACTCAAAATCTCACGATACATGGCCCCATTCATTCTTTCCTTTACACGGATCAGTCGTCCTGGTCCCTTTGCAGAAAAACAGCCCCAAAGCATGATGTTTCCACCCCCATGCTTCACAGTAGGTATGGTGTTCTTTGGATGCAACTCAGCATTCTTTGTCCTCCAAACACGACGAGTTGAGTTTTTACCAAAAAGTT
>QNTS01005772.1:33850-43949 GCA_003317085.1 Hucho hucho
TTCTAGTGGGCTCCCCTCCAGACATGTAAACATCCTAGTGGGCTCCCGTCCATTTCAGTTTAATGTGAATATTCACATTCCCCAGAGTCAGATGAACAGTTGATACCATTTGTACGTCTCTGTGTCCAGTGTGAAGGAAGTTAGAGATAGTTTCAAGAACCGATGCTAACTAGCGTCAGCGCAATGGCTGGAAGTCTATGGTTATCTGCTATCATTCTTATCCTGAAGTATCCCTTTAAACAGTAAACACCTCATAGCTCAATCGGAAAATACCTTTAAAAACAACCCAAAGCCGACAAAGAGTGATCGGATTGAATCCTGTGTGTGGCAAAAAAGCTGATGGCAAGTTCTATACCAGCAAAAGCCATGACATAATTTCCTGGAATTTTCCAAGCTTTTTAAAGGCACAGTCAACTTAGTGTATGTAAACTTCTGACCCACTGGAATTGTGATGCAGTGAATTATAAGTGAAATAATCTGTCTTTAAACAATAGTTGGAAAAATGACTTGTGTCATGCACAAAGTAAATGTCCTAACGGACTTGCCAAAACGATAGTTTGTTAACAAGAAATTGGTGGAGTGGTTGAAAAACGAGTTTTAATGACTTCTACCTAAGTGTATGTAAACTTCCGACTTCAACTGTATACCGGACATTGTCGTTGTGTGTGTACCTTTACGGGTGTTCTCTGTGACGTCCACACCAAACTGGATGAAGTCACCAGAGAGGACCTCACAGGGAGGACTCTCCTCGGACCCCCGGCTTAGACGCTGGCTGTTGATGAACGTCCCGTTACTACTCTTAGTGTCCTGGAGGTAGAACTGAAATACAGAGAGGAGGAATACACAGTTACAATACTAACATACTGTTATAATACTGTAATATTACTACAGTACTATAGCTACGTTACTACTCTTAGTGTCCTGGAGGTAGAAATGAAATAGAGAAGAGGAATACACAGTTACAATACTATAGAACAAGTTACAGTGCTATAGTTTAGGGCTGGGAATTGCCAGGGACCTTACGATACGATATTATCACGATACTTTGTTCCAAACACATTGCTCACCATATGTCTGCTGCAGAGGGACAAGAGAGAGCCACGAGAAAACACATTTGGAAATATACTGAACAAAAATATAAATGCAACATTTCTAAACATTTCTAATAATTTACTGAGTTACAGTTCATATGAAGAAATCTGTCAACTGAAATAAATTCATTAGGCCCTAATCTATAGATTTCACATGACTGGGCAGGGGCGCAGCCATGGATGGGCATATTCCCACCCACTGGGGAGCCAGGACCAGCCAATCAGAATGAGTTTTTCCCCACAAAAGGGCTTTATTACAGACATAAATACCCCTCAGCACCCACCCCCCAAAGACTTTATTTTATTTTTTATTTCCACTTTATTTAACCAGGTAGGCCAGTTGAGAACAAGTTCTCATTTACAACTGCGACCTGGCCAAGATAAAGCAAAGCTGTGTGACACATACAACAGAGAGTTACACATGGAATAAACAAGTGTACAGTCAATAACACAATAGAAAATCTGTATACAGTGTGTGCAAATGAAGTAAGGAGGTAAGGTAATAAATAGGCCATAGTAGCGAAGTAATTACAATTTAGCAATTGACACTGGAGTGATAGATGTGCATATGATGATGTGCAAGTAGAAATACTGGTGTGCAAAAGCGGGGATGAGGTAGGTAGTTGGTTGGATGGGCTATTTACAGATGGGCTGTGTACAGCTGCAGTGATCGGTAAGCTGCTCTGACAGCCGATGCTTGAAGTTAGTGAGGGAGATATAAGTCTCCAACAGTCATTGGCAGCAGCGAACTGGAAGGAAAGGCGGCCAAAGGAGGTGTTGGCTTTGGGGATGACCAGTGAGATATACCTGCTGGAGCGCGTGCGATCCCGGCAGGTGAAGAAGCCGGACGTGGAGGTCCTGGGATGGCGTGGTTACACGTGGTTTGCGGTTGTGAGGCCGGTTGGACATACTGCCGAATTCTCTAAAACGACGTTGGAGGCGGGTTGTGGAAGAGAAATTTAAATGAAATTCTCCACCAACAGCTCTGGTGGATATTCCTGCAGTCAGCATGCCAATTGCATTGTGTTGACAAAACCACACATTTTAGAGTGGCCTTTTCTTTCTTTTGTGTAATGATCATGCTGTGTTATCAGCTTCTTGACGATCCATCCAACTGACAGGTGTGGCATATCTTGGCAAAGAAGAAATGCTTTGGGATGTAAACAAATGTGCACAAAATGAGCAAAGATTTTCGTGCGTATGGAACATTTCAGAGAACTTCTATCTTTGCTCATGAAACATGGGACCAACACTTTACGTCTTGTGTTTACATTTTTGTTCAGTATAGAATTACGCTGATGTTCTGTGGTCAGGGAAGATAGGACGGACAGTCGCTGCTTTATCAGCACGGTCTGGTTTGCGAGGGGGATGTAGTGTATTAGTACTAGCAGGAAGAGCAAGACTGCATTTCAAGTAAGGGGTGTGTAATCTGTCTATATTCAAGTACAGACGCTGGTTGCTGCACCTATAACACTGTTCAAACTAAGACGTTCAGAGAGGCCTGGTTAAACAGGAAGCACAACATGGCACATAGACACAAAAAACAGCCATTTAGTTCTCCAGGGATTTGAGGGAGAGGACTGGTTACAGCGGCACCCGAAATCAGTTTAGCAAACTTACTAGTTCATGATATACTGTAGGCCTACTGATGTGGAATGGGTGGTGGACAGTAACTGGTTTGGTAAACATCCAGAGAAAACCACACATTATCTGGCTGTCAAAGTTTTAATCACATTGAACACCTGACACATGACCTAGTGCAACTGAAGCCCAGGGTTTCTCAGGTAGGCTGGTTTGTGCCAACTGTGCTATACTGTACCCAGTCCAGGACTCACTGATCTGATGGGTTTCTCAGTTGAACAGGATGTCCGGTGAGTTGAACCAATACCAGTCCACTCACAACGCTGCCCAGTGAAAGTAACCTGATAACATTACCGTGACAACACGACAACCTTTTCATCAAGGAAACCCTTGATCACGTGCTGATTCTACTACAGAACTGGATTGACGTGCATGTACATGAGAAAAGGCCTTGGGGGAGGTATGTAATGCACGTAGGGGTGGGGTGTCATCTTGAGTTGTCAATCTAGCAGGCAGCTGGGGGTTGTGCGTTTGTTTTGTGTGTGGGTCTTGCATTAATAGTCTTTATCCAGGCTCATTAGCTTCCTGAGATGTCCCAGCAACTGTGGCCCAGGCAATTTGCAGTGGTATTCAAAGTCAGAGTCACCAAAACATGTGAAATTTAGAGGAAATGTATTTATTGGTTCCTTTTCATTTTGATAAGAGATTTTAAATGCAATTACCTACATTTACAGTTAAGGTCGTCTCATTAGATTTGGGGTGTGGTCACAAATTATTGGGGTGGGTGGGGGATGCAGTACTTTTGACCAGAGCCTTATGGGGAATAGAGTGCCATTTAGCAGTATGCTTAGGGTCATTGTCCTGCTGGAAGGTGAACCTCCGTCCCAGTCTCAAATCTCTGGAAGACTGAAACAGGTTTCCCTCAAGAATTTCTCTGTATTTAGAGTCATCCATCATTCCTTCAATTCTGACCAGTTTCCCAGTCCCTGCTGATGAAAAACATCCCCATGCTTCACTGTAGGGATGGTGTTCTCGGGTGATGAGGTGTTGGGTTTGCGCCAGACATAGCTCTTTCCATGATGGCCAAAAAGCTCAATTTTTGTCTCATCTGACCAGAGTACCTTCTTCCATATGTTTGGGGAGTCTTCCACATGCCTTTTGGTGAACACCAAATGTGTTTGCTTATTTTTTTCTTTAAACATTGGCTTTTGGACAGATACTCCAATCTCCAATGTGGAGCTTTGCAGCTCCTTCAGGGTTATCTTCGGTACCTTTGTTGCCTCTCTGATTAACGCCCTCCTTGCCTGGTCCGTGAGTTCTGGTGGGCGGAGAAATACGTTTTTTGTGCCTATGGAAAATTTCTGGGATCTTTCATTTCAGCTCATGAAACATGGGACCAACACTTCACGTTGCGTTTATATTTTTTGTTCAGTATAGTATGGTCTACAGTTTATCATGAGGTATTCTAACTCAGGCGAACAGAACATCGAGACCTCCTTAATATTACAGATTGTGCACCAGCTGTTAACAAAGAGACACCTCTTCCCCCTAACTTTACCCAACGGTCTTGAAGATGTATAGAAAAACCAACTAGCTGAATATTATCCATGTCCTTGTTCAGCCACGACTCACAGAAACATCGGATATTACAGTTCTTTAGGTCCCGTTTATAGGAGTCTTGAACGGCGCTCGTCCAGTTTGCTCTTATCATACGTTCGACAATAGAATGGAGGGTAGAGGTGGATTATTTACTCGCCAGCAGTTGACAACCACGTGCCCAAGAATACCAAGGTAACCTGTCTAAATCACCATCACCCCATAGCACTCACATCTGTGGCCATGAAATGCTTTAAAAAGGCTGGTCATGGCTCACATCAACACCATCATCCCAGACAACCTAGACCCACTTCAATTCACATACTGCCCCAACAGATGATGTAATCTCTATTGCACTCCTACACTGCCCTCTCCAACATGGAGAAAAGGAACATGTGAGAATGCTGTTCATTGACTACAGCTCATTGTTCAACAACACAGGTCCCTCCAAGCACATCACTAAGTTACGGACCCTGGGACTGAACACCTCCCTCTGCAACTGGATCCTAGACTTTCTGACGGGCCGCCCCCAGGTGGCGAGGGTAGGCAACAACACATCCGCCATGCTGACCCTCAACACGAGGGCCCCTCAGGGGAGCGTGCTTAGTCCCATCCTGTACTCCCTGTTCACTCACGACTGCACGGCCGCGCACGATTCCAACACCATCATTAAGTATGCAGACGACGCAACGGTGGTAAGCTTGATCACCGACAACAATGAGACAGCCTATAGGGAGGTCAGAGGCTTGGCAGTGTGGTGCCAGGACAACCTCTCCCTCAACATCAGCAAGACAAAAGGAGCAGATTTTGGACTACAGGAAACGGAGGGCTGAGCACGCCCCCAGTCACACTGACAGGGCTGTAGTGGAGCAGGTTGAGAGCTTCAAGTTCCTCGGTGTCCACATCACTAAGGATCTCACACACCAACACAGTCGTGAAGAAAAAAATTTAATAAAAAAAAACACCTCTTCCACTCAGGAGGCTGAAAAGATTTGGCTCTCAGACCTCAAAGAGTTAAACCGCTGCACCATTGAGAGCATCTTGACTGGCTGTATCACAGCTTGGTATGGCAACTGTTTGGCATCCGACCGCAAGGCGATACAGAGGGTAGCGCATACGGACCAGTAAATTGCTGGGGCCGAGCGCCCCGTCATCCAGAACCTCTATACCATCCTGTTGCCTGGTCACTTTATTCCTAGTTATATGTACATACAGCATCTACCTCAATTACCTCATACCCCTACACACACACACACACACACACACACATATCCACTCAGTACTGGTACCCTGTATATAGCCATGTTATTACCTCGTACCCCTGCACATCGACTCAGTACTGGTACCCTATATATAGCCATGTTATTACCTCGTACCCCTGCACATCGACTCAGTACTGGTACCCTATATATAGCCATGTTATTACCTCGTACCCCTGCACATCGACTCAGTACTGGTACCCTGTATATAGCCTTGTTATTATTGTGTATTTATTATCATTTATTGTTTACTTTTCTATTATTTTTCTCTGCATATTTGGGAAGGACCTGTCAGTAAGCATTTCACTGTTAGTCAGACTATTGTTTACGAAGCATGTGACAAATAAAAATTGATTTGAGACAAGTAGACACAAATAGCACGGTCCTATAACCCTATACAAAACAGAACTTGAACAATGGTTTCATATTCCATCTCAGTGCAGTTGCCATAGCTGGCTGTCATTGTGTGTCAACCATGCAGCTATGATCCATTATTTCTCGAAAGGTGGCAGACTGACCGATTCCATGGAGTTACCTGGTTTGCGGCTGATTACAAGCCTGTTCAACATGCCTGTCTGGCAGTGACTGTTCAGGCACGAGAGAGAGAGAGAGAGAGTGTGAGCAGTCTGCAGCAGCCGGCCTCACCCTACTAGAACCTGAAGTCAAATGTCTGTTTGCTGATGATCTGGTGCTTCTGTCTCTAACCAAGGAGGACCTACAGCAGCACCTCTTCTGCACAGACTCTGCCAGACCTGGGCCCTGACAGTAAGATACAGACCTGGGCCCTGACAGTAAGATACAGACCTGGGCCCTGACAGTAAATCTCAGTATGACAAAAATAATGGTATTCCAAAAAAGGTCCAGCTGCCAGGACCACAAATACAAATTCCATCTAGACACTGTTGCCCTAGAGCGCACAAAAACACGATACATACCTCAGCCTAAACATCAGCGCCACAGGTAACTTCCACTAAGCTGTGACTGATCTGAGAGACAAGGCAAGAAGAGCCTTCTATGCCATCAAAAGGAACATACAATTTGACATACCAATTAGGATCTGGCTAAAAATACTTGAATCAGTTATAGAACCCATTGCCCTTCATGGTTGTGAGGTCTGGGGTCCACTCACCAACCAATAATTCACAAAATGGAACAAACACCAAATTGAGAATTCTGCAAAAATATCCTGTGTACAACGTAAAACACCAAATAATGCATGCAGAGCCGAACTAGGCCGATAGCCGCTAATTATAAAAATCCAGAAAAGAGCAGGGAGGGAGGTGTAAATGAGGGAGACAACCATTTATTTTATTTTTTTATATTTAACTAAGCAAGTCAGTTAAGAACAAATTCTTATTTACAATGACCATGCAAGGTGAAAGCTAGTAGTTAGCCGACTGGTTTGAGAGTCAGACTCACCTTGCCAGTCTTGTGATCGAACCAGAGCAGGGCATGGTTCCGTGACAGAACCTTGCAGTCGAACGTCGCGTTGTTCTGAGCGGATCGGCATCGCGCCACAGAGCGCCCGATCTTGACTGGCTCGTCCAGGTAGACATGACGTTCCTGGAAAGGGTGTGAATTCGGACGGCAGGAGAAGACGGCCAGCGCTGAAGGCATTGACGATGGCTTGGGAGTGTTACTCCAACCGGCGTCGAAAGACAAGGTTTCTTGATCCAGAATGACTCACTTCAAGTCTTAAATCGTCGGCTGTTGTGTTAAACCATGTAACCTGGCTATTCGCTGTCTGGCTGGCTCTTCTATTTTAAAGTTAGGCACTGCTAGCTAGCCATTCATTTGGACGTTTGTTCTTCTTTTGATTCAACGAGACACGTAAAACCTCCTCTATTAATATACAATTTACAAAATAAACATGTATTTATGGTGTCTTTCTACAGAGCTACATTACGTCCAGTGAATGACTCAATTCGACTACGTACAGGCCACAATACAGTACAGCCAGAACCATATGGCGATAGCAACAGTAGCAATCTATTAAATATCTTCCCACGTCCATCAAAATGTATAGCGAGAGAAGCTATATTATGCCGCGCAAGTCAGCGGCAGGCAGCTCATCTTTAGCCCATCGGATAAATCCAGATAGCTGTATTACACAATCTGACCATTGCGCGGTTTCCTATCCCGGTGCCTGCTGGTGATACGGCTAGCCCTTGAAACACACCCGCTGACAATTTGACCGTGGTTTAATAGGTCATCGTGAAGTGTATTTTTCCCCAGAGAGGCTGAGTTAACATGAAGTTGTTTACCATACTCACTATGGGACGGGTGCTAAAGAGGGACTATCTGAGGGTGTCTGCTAGCTAAATGGCTAACTGGCTAATGCAACCTCTAGCCACTCCCAACTCAGGAAGGCTAGCAGGCTAATATTTACTTTCAGGGCCCCAAACAGCAACAAATCATTCTAATCGTGAAGCATAACGATCCAAACAGGTTCAAAGACACGCATTAAAACGAGTACCGTAGAGGTAGAGCTAGACAAGGCCCCATGCAATAACACTGTTGGGTCATAGTAGCTAGCTACACGGCTAGTTAAGCGAACACGGAAAAAGAAGTTGTCATTTAGCTGGAATAGTCGAGATCAAACTAGCTCTGGCACGGTGGTACGGCGTTACTTCAGGTCAACCAACCTGTGTTATTTTTTGTTGTTGTTGTTGTTGTTGTTGACAAGCAGCTCAAAACAAGTGGTGAATAAAACTGTCGTCATGTGAGAAAGTTGACGTTACCCGTGGTGGGAAAGAGTTGGAAGACGGGACGGCTAGCTAGCGGACTGACCGAGGACGATACCAAGACACCCAACGTATGTCGCGTCGACGTTACAAATGTCCGTCGAAACACTATCGATCACCACAAACAATTCAGAAAGTTTTTTTGAAGTAAAGTTTTCTCCAGTTGAAGTGAATATTTGTAACAAGTTGTCGTCCTCCGTTAGTATCCATCGACATCCTCAAAACAAAACCCGAACCGGGACCGACCAACCGCCGTCAGCGCACGCGACATGTCCACGACGTCACTGCGGGGCGGGGCGGGGAGGGGGGGGCGGGAACCTGACTAACTGATTGACAAACTGGGCTCCAATCAGAATAGACATCCGGTTGGCCGTTGTCACTAGTTACCACAAGCGTCAAAGTCAAGACTTGGCTAAAATAAAAATAAAAATGTATGAGATCAAAACAACGTTTATATATTTTATTTTTAATTTGGTCTTTAATTTAAGGTTAGGGTTAGATTTTAAAAAGAGATGGAGTGAGCACGGAAAGTTAAATTTAGATTTTACAAGAAGATTCTCTAATCTAATCTTAATAATATTCATTATCTGAATTCAGGTTCACATTAACGAGTTTATTGTGGTGATGCCACCCGCGTAAAACGGGACAAACAGAAGAAAGAAAGAACAAAAAGATCACCGAGAAAACGGAGAAACGGCACTGTCGGTGCACCGGATCGGAGGAGGAGGAGGAGGAGGACAATGAGCTGAATGAATCGTCACCCGCTCTATTATATATGAAGAGACAGGCACAGCAAATCCAGGGTGAACCGGGCCGGTCCGGTCCGGTCCGGTGCCGAAAAGGTCCCCCCCCTCTCTCCCCAACTCATTTCTTCATTGCTGCGACTTGTTTTCTAGTTGAGACTTCTGATCACGTTAGGCTGCAGGGGGAGGCACTAGTAATGTCTGCAGTTTTCGGGTTTGGCTATTTGTTTCAAGTGTATTGGTCTATAAATAAATCTCTTTGCCAAAATTCGTAATCTCTCCCATGTCTTTATTCGACTAGTAGTTGTTCTGAAATGTTTATTGCTCGCCTACGTTTTACTCCCTCTTCGATGTTTAATATAGCACACATACATTCATTATTCATTTCGGTTGCCTATCCTGATGTGAAGTTTGTTCTATAGAAAGTATTTTACTCTGATGTGTGCCACAGAAAGTATTTGTCTCTAGCCACAAAATTAAGGAAATTAGAACAACACCTGTTCCATATATAGTGGGGGTACGCTGTACTGGTAAGACAATGAATACAACATGCCAAAAAAAACTCTAGGCTATTGCATAAGAAATTACATCTGCTTTCACCCCTTATAGCAATAGACAAATCAAATCAAAGTTTATTTGTCACGTGCGCCGAATACAACAGGTGTAGCCCTTACAGGGAAATGCTGAATACAACAGGTGTAGACCTCACAGTGAAATGCTGAATACAACAGGTGTAGACCTTACAGTGAGATGCTGAATACAACAGGTGTAGACCTTACAGTGAAATGCTGAATACAACAGGTGTAGACCTTACAGTGAAATGCTGAATACAACAGGTGTAGACCTCACAGTGAAATGCTGAATACAACAGGTGTAGACCTCACAGTGAAATGCTGAAATCAACAGGTGTAGACCTTACAGTGAAATGCTGAATACAACAGGTGTAGACCTTACAGTGAAATGCTGAATACAACAGGTGTAGACCTTACAGTGAAATGCTGAATACAACAGGAGTAGACCTTACAGTGAAATGCTGAATACAACAGGTGTAGACCTTACAGTGAAATGCTGAATACATCAGGTGT
>QNTS01005772.1:58064-77300 GCA_003317085.1 Hucho hucho
CAATGCTCAGTTAGATACCGTCTGTAGAGGTGCCGTCTTCAATGCTCAGTTAGATACCGCCTGTAGAGGTGCCGTCTGCAATGCTCAGTTAGATACCGTCTGTAGAGGTGCCGTCTTCAATGCTCAGTTAGATACCGTCTGTAGAGGTGCCGTCTTCAATGCTCAGTTAGATACCGTCATAAAAGCTGACAGTATTTCAACCATTTTTTCCATGTACTCGAAAGTCCGTTATTAACATGTTTTAACCACTCCTATAAAAATGGTAGACTATCAGATACTCAGCAATCAGGTCTGATTTCACTTTTACTGAAATAGGATACAAGTGGTAAATAATAAATATCCAGTCCACCTAAAGGCCCTTTATGGAAAAATTCTATCTAAATGCATAGCGCATTAGAATTAATACGGTTTTGTCAGATATTATTCATCCTAATCAGACAGGACAGACGATACATTGGAGAGACAAGTACTGGAAACAATATGAACAATCTGAGTTAAGGAGACATACAAAACAGGTCTGCTGAAACTTTTGAGGCCTACTGTGATATACCTGGGCACCCTACTCTGCACTGAGGCATTATCTGAGCAGACCCTCCAAGGTGCTTCTCTCCCGGCTTTCCACCGACTAGTACTGGAAACTACATCCCCTACAAGGTGCTTCTTTCTTGGCTATCATACAGGTAACACAGCCTCCATTGCACTGCTGATGGGGCCCAGCATTCAATGGCATTGAGTCAGTCACTGCTCTCTCCTTGCTGTTGTTATGCTGGCGAGTTTTGTGCCTTGCTTGTGTTTATTGTGGGTCCTAGTGCTGGTTTCTAGTGTGTGGCTGGGTTCTGGCTTGCTGCCTTTGACTGTGGTGATCCTACAAACTGTGTGATTCAATCTAACTGACTATCACACCGTGTGTATTGATTGACTTTCAGCTGATTCCTTGACAACCTATTTTATTTTGATTTTAACAGAATTGTTCCAAAATGGCGTTTTCCACTTTCCGCCACACGGGGAAACTGACTTCCTCCAGATTGGCAGCAACAACCTTCAGAGAACATATCATCCCACCTACCTTTCACAGTTCCGGGATTAAATTGTCTGGCCAAATGTGGAAACTGTCAGCTTATTGAGGAATATATCTCTGAGCTGGACGTCCAGAGTAAGCAAACTGAGACATTGCAGCGTATCCTGGACAATGCCCCGTGTTCACTAGCATGCAGTGCCGTGCGGTGAAACACAGCTTCCCATTCATTTTCAATGGATGGAAGGCGGTGAGAAGCAGAGAGGGTGCGGGACCGCCGGGCGGTGCGAACGTGGCGTGGGAGGCGGTGAAAAAGTTAAACATTTCCCTACTTTATACAAATCACCAGCGGCGATTGACATAGCTAAGTAAAATGGAAGAATACTCTTATTGCAATGTGACTGGCTCTTAAAAGAGCCTCTGGTTGTGCGTAGTGTAGTCTATGGTGTTGCCAGGGAACAGCACCCTCTTCAAAGAAGTAGGAGGTGAAGATCTCCTGCACACGGATTGCCTCTCTTGTTGCGTTGTTGGACCCCATCCTTGAAACATCCTGCAGAGCAGCAGACTTCTCCTCTGGCACACGGCGGCAAGCTGCAGATCCCCTCCTGGTCCTCGTGTCCATCCTCATGAAGTTATGCAGGACAAAGGTAGCCTTCACATCCCTGAATTCTCCCAGGAGGCAGTCCCAGATGGCCCTGGTCACCCAACCTTGCAGTGCCCTACACGGTAAATGTATGCAATCGTTTTGAAGGAATCTCCAGTTACAAGGTATCTGTAGGAATAGGGAAGATAATGTCATTATTAGACTTTTACATCACCAGGTCATTGTGGATTACTAAAGTATAATATCCCTGATAACAAATCATGATATAACGTTGGATAGATAGATGCATGTGACAATAACAGGATCATATCAAGGATAGCATCACAAATGAATACAGAAAATACCACTTGAAGCTTGATGATGAGTTGATCATTTGAATCAGCTGTGCAGTGCTGAGGCAAAAACAGAAATGTGCACCCCTCTGAGTCCCCAGGACCAGGACTGAGAACCACTGCTCTTCATTGGGACCTCTTCATATGTAGACAGACGTTCATAGCTCTCTTTATCTGAGGGAAGAAAACCTCACAAGAAACAGACTTCATTTTACTCAAATTACCTCCCCGGCTGTTTCACCAGCTGTCATCATCGGCAGCTCTATGGTGAGAAACGTTTCGGTTCCCAATACAAAAACCTTGCGCTACCCAGGAGCACGAGTACAGGACATCACAAGGCTGCTTCCGACTGTTCTACCGCAGATGCCGGGAGCTGACACTGTCGTAGTCCATGTGGGGGGTCAAACGACATCAGGAGGGCTAGCTCGGAACTTATGACAATGGATTTTAAAGAACTGATTTTAACATTGAAAGGTTTACAAAAAGCGGCCAATCATTTCAGGTCCGGTACCATCGTTGTGCCGCGGGTGTGAAAGATTCAGCAGACTGCTGGCATTACACATCTGGCTAAAAGACTACTGTAGCTCTGCTGGAGTCACTTCTATTGATAACTTTGACACCCTGGACTCTGTCCACGCATTTCAAGGCTGCGTTGAAACAATGACTGGTAAATGACCCAAGACCAGCTCAGTTAATCCCTACTGTAGCTCTGTTGGAGTCACTGTAATTGAAAGCAGTTTTAGTTTTTAGTTTTTCAGTTTTACACAAAAAGATAGAAATAATAATATACTACGAAAAAATAGATAAAATAGATACCGTACTTTAGACACACCGGGCAGAAGGCTACAGAAGTTCAAGGGCAGAGCGGACACCTCACCAGGGGTGGAGAAATACAACCACTCACAGACAGTCATGGCCACAGACCGACCATCCACTGGACCAAATATAAAGTATACAATGCTTTTTTTAAAATTGTATATAAGTGTAAACAAAATAAGCTCACATTAGTCTCTGACAAGGCAAGATGAACAAGGCATCCGAAAGTCACATTCAATAAGAATCAATTCAAAAGAAAATAACCACAAAAGAAATGCTCACCCCAACCCTTAAGTCACAGGGGTGTCAAATACAGACTTATTTTTGTTTTAATAAGAATGCCATCAGAGGATGGACTGTTCAAAGTAAGACCGGAGTGGAGCCCAAGCCTCGTAAAACAGTTTGGGGTTCCCACATGTATTGAATTAAAAAATATATAATTTCAGAGAGCGCAACACATCTCCCAACCAATATTTATAAGATGGGGTAACTGCCATCTTCCAGTTCTGGAGTATTAGCCGTCAAGCTAAAAGAGTTGTGTCCGACTGAATTCTTGACAGGGGGGGTACGGGCAGTACTTCAAACAGGGCTGTAAGGGGAGACGGATCTATGACCGTGTCATATACTGTAGCTGGAGTGCTCCAGAAGTGCAAACAGAGTAAACAATGCGGACGCATCCCCCGCCTCTGCCCTGTGCAGGGGCAGGGAGTCAGGGACAGGTAGGCTATTGGTTTCAAGAGATAGAGAGGGCTGTGAGTTAGTGTTCAGGAGTGGGACTGTAAGAGTTTTCTTCAGCATTGAATATTGAATCGAATACTGAATGTAATGCAGGTGGAGAAAACGGAGCGTTCCAGAGTTATGTCTGCCAGGGAGAAAGAAGAGACGCTCCTACATTGCATTGCCAGGCTGGCGGATGTTTATTTAACTAGGTAAGTCCGTTAAGAACAAATTCTTATTTACCATGACGGCCTGGGAACAGTGGGTTAACTGCCTTGTTCAGGGGGCAGAACGACAGATTTGTACCTTGTCAGCTCGGGGATTCAATCTAGCAACCTTTCGGTTACTGGCCCAACGCTCTAACCACTAGGCTACCCTGCCGCCCCTGTCTTCAACAGAAGACCACTGTTAGGCTGGAGGATCAGAGGGGAGACTGAGACCTGAAGAGGTTGGCTTTTCAGCAAATGGGATGCGGAAAGAGTATTTCCTAGCCACTGTGCTTTTGGCTCTGTATTGCTTGCTCTTTGGGGTTTTAGGCTGGGTTTCTGTAAAGCACTTTGTGACAACTGCTGATGTAAAAAGGGCTTTATAAAACACATTTGATTGCTTGATAAAGACAGTGTGAGGGGTTGGGCAAATCAAATGTTCAATAACTCCTATTTACATTGACTGACCATTAGTACTATATTTAGTTATTAGTACTCTCGTCCTCTCATCCTCTGCGTTGTGTATTTATCTTCAAACATATTCTAATACTCCCCCCCCCCCCAGACCACTTTAAAAAGAAATATACTTAAAATGTATTTTTAGAAAACATGAATAAATAGACAGCATTAATAACATTACCAGTGAGCATAAAATCAATCACATTAAACACCTTGCATTTCTATAAAACACAAAGGGCATATTTTACTTGTCGCTACAATAAGAAATAGATTTCACACAAAGTTATATCAAAGAGGGTCTTAACAAGTGTGATACCACATCTGAGAGAACATGGTTCACTACAGCAACGAGGACAGTTACCACAATCATGAGGCTTGGTGTGATGATAAAGACCCTTATGATCCTCACCACATTCTGGTGAACACCACTGACACCCATTCTCCACAAGGACACGGTTGATGAATCTTATGATATCCCCGTAATCCACGTAACCGTCGGATTTTAGCAGACAAACAATCGGGCAATAGCACACTTGATAACCTGGACGAGGATAAGAAAAATAACCTCGACTCCCACTATTGGAAGTATCGTGCTCACCAAAAAACATCCCCAATGTGTACCGAATGTGGAAGACACATTCCTGATCATTCTGAGGTTAAGTACAGCATTCAGCACCAATAACAGCACATGTACTCCCTTGTGCGGACAGAAGATAATCAAGGGCCAAAAGATTTTGCATCGCCACAGTCCCGAAAGGCAACCAACTCAGCTGTAATTAACTCAAGACTCTCAGCTGTTCTATTAGCTAGGATTTCCAAAAACGTAGCCATATTAATAACTTCCTGTGTTATTTTAGAAATACCATAGGAGGAAACGCAATCGCAAAGAATCTCTCCATTTCTTTAATCACAGGTTTATGACGGTGTGAAAAATGAGAATTCACAGAATGTCTTACATGGGGTACGACGTATCCCAAATAACACCCTTAACAACACGACCCTTGACACAACTTTTGTAACCAGGAATAGGAATAGGATTCTTAGATAAAATAAGTCCCATTAGGAGCTATCATACCATTATTGATGATATTACCGAAGGTTTTGGCATACAAAGTAGTCCTAGTGCCATTACTGAGAATCAATTCAACAGACATTAGACATTCCGCAACCTTAGTACCGTCACAGGTAGATAGGTAGGTCTGTTGTCTGATCACACTTACTCTGTCCTACTTTGACAAATGTGTCCTGGTGCAGTTGAGACAAATTCCCGAGAGAGTGACCTATTAAAACATAACCACCCAACAGGGGCATGCGTAATAACTAGGTAAGGTGGTCGCTGATTAGTGTCATTGGTAATCTCAAATGAAGGAAGGTACTGCAGAACTAGGTACTCTCACATGATACTCAACATTCTCACTCAAATTAGCACCAATAATCACCTTATACCAATTAACATCTCTCCATATACCCAACATTTCCCTCTGGTTAAAAGGAATAACCCCTAATGGAATATCTACCCTAGATGTGAATGGTGCAGTGTGATGTTGTTCCCCTAGATTATGCACCAAGTTGCACACAAGGACCACTTTAAATAGGCCAGGTCAAGAGGGGATGTTAATAATGTGATAATAAAAATAATTCTGTGTTTTTTTTATTTAATTACAGCTGCATAGCTAATGTTATTTTTTTGTGTGCAAACACTTTTTCTGATCTATATTGTGAACGCACTTGATTGTACAAGTTTTGTATATTTTGGTTTGGTCCATCGCGGGTTATCTGTGTTTCTGTACCCTCCTATTGTTCTCTCTTGCCTGACCTTCAGCTAGCGAGGTATGTTGTCCTTGGCTCCGCTATTTTTCAATATAAAACCATGGTAATGTTACACAATGTGCTGTTATGCAACCATAAGTTTTGTTACAATATGTACAATGTAAATATTTATGTTATCAAGTTTTACTGAGCTCGCCAACTAGGGTACCTATTGTAACTTGTGGGTCCTTGGGACAGTGTTTGAGTGAGTTTCCATGTGCTCGCGCAGGTGCCCGAGAGCTGAGACTGCGCCAAGTACCCACAAGTTACAATAGGTACCCTAGCTAGCGAGCTCAGTAAAAGTGTGTGTTGTCTCTTCGTGCGCAAGACAAATAAAAATCCAACAAGCAGACCTCCAGCCTCATCAAATTACACAACGCAGAACGAACCACGCTACAAACACGTACAAACACAACAACTACTTAGATTGACTCCTGTGGCGTAGTGTAGAGAAAAGGAGGAGGTGAAAAGGGGGGTGAGTGTAACAGTTGTCTATGAGCCGAGCCCAGGTAGGGGAGAGGGACGGAAGCTATACTGTTACATAGGGCTAGAAACGTATTGACGCCCCCGAGTGTCTCTCATCCTGCTGATGCATCTCTGTGTCAGAAATGGAAACACCATACACGTCCTGTATTAGGAGGAAACCACTCACATCCTGTATTAGGAGGAAACCACTGTCGTGTCTTTGGCTATGCCGGATTAAGTGATATGACATGCTATTCTATAAAATCTTTTCTCTGTAATTAATATGACCTGATTAAACTAATCATGTAAATGTAATTAACTAGAAAGTCGGGGCACCACGATAGAATGTTTATGGAGCTGTTATCTTCCGAATAAACTCTTAAAGATTTGGTTTGATTTGGTTTAATTATTTATTTTATTTACTAAATAATCACACAGAATGGATCATACATCCCTGGTGGACGGAACCGATTTGACGGCTGGTTACACAAAGAGAGGGGGTTGGGCTTGAATGAAAGCGCGGGAAGACTGGAGAACAAAGGGGAAAGCTATGCTATCATAAATTCAGAATCTTATGCATTCTAAATAACCGCCCATTTGGAAAAGGAAAATGCAAGACATATTTACTCTGAGCTGCGCCTCGATAGATTGGTCGTAGATGGAAGGCTGGGTTGCCCAGCAGAGATCTCTTGTCCTTTGTTGAATGTCTCTGGTGTTAAACTGGATACGTTGTGCGTCCTTTCCTAGCCCACGTTTACAGCGGCTAGGAGGTATCACTTCTGGAGTGAATAAGAGTTCAAAGTTCATACCAAGTTGCCATACTTTTAAGCTCATGCTATATTCTGGCTGGTATAGTCAAAATTCATCCTTTCAGCATGTCGATCGTCACCTACACTTTGAACATGATGCTAATTTCGTTAGTTTATTATCTTAGCCCTTTTAACAGAGGACCGTCGTCCTAACGTCCTCGGAACACAAAGTTACATTTTCGTAAAGGGGCATATATAGTGGTGGGAGAGAGGGGCATGTTTCATAGTTTACAACCAATGTCTGTTCACTTGGGCGGGGCCTCTGATTGAGCAGAGTTTTTACTCTATGACAAACCGTTCTCTCATTTAGGAGCTAAAATTACATTTCATCTTTCCATAAATAGTTTCATATTTAAACGTTTAAATTGCACAACTCCATGTGAATCTGATAACTAGAATGTGTAGACTTTCCAAGATACAGTTTATTTCATCCTATCATTAGTAATAATGTCTCAGATGAGAACTGATCTGACATCATATTCCTTAAGTACCAACGCATATTTTCAGCTGGTTGGATTACCGAAATATGGTTCCTTTCCCCACCCTTTTGATGTTACCAGAGTCTCTCTATGTTAACAAAGGGATTTCCAAGAGTCAACTCTAGAGTAGAGAGAGGAAAGGGGAAAAGCTATTTATGGGGGTCATAAACCTCCCCAACAGGCCAACGTCATGACAGTCCCCACTTGTTGGGTTCAATCTTGCGATTAACCTGCACGTTGCAAACCAACATAAAAATGACAGTGGGTTGTCCTGGTTGTGGACCATCGTTGTGGTTGACCCGGGTAGGGTTTCTGCGAATGAAGAAGTCTGCTCCAAGGCTGGGCAGCGGATGTCCGGATTGGGATCGCCGTTCCGGATCAGTCGTCTGGTCGTCCAGACTGGAAGATCTGGGCAGTAACTTAGGCAGATGTTAACAACGCACACACACACACACATGAAATATATCATTACATTTCGTTCCAAATGAGCGGCGTTGTGGCACTAACTGATGGTTGAATGGGGAAGTTGTTTATGGCTCTATCAGTTTCTACGTGCCGAAGAAAATGAAACAAAATGAACGAAAGCATAAACAAACAAAATATATTTATGCCACCTTAATCATCTAATTGGACTGTATTCTATATACGTCCATGGTCTTGGCAAAATGACCCTATCATGGCATTGTCTAATGTCATATCTAGGGCACTATCCTAAGTTGATAACTATATGATAAGTCTACAGCTGTAAGGCCCTAGTTTTGGGCAGTCTATGGGGATGACCTATGGACTTCTGGGAAGAAAACTGGTATTGTATCTGTAGAGTCAAAGGCCTCAAAGTAAATGTTCAACTTTACTTTACTAAGGCTGGTATTTTGCTCTGACCCTTAAGTGATCCTAGCATAAATCCTAATTGGTTGTTCCGTTGTACATGTGTGTTTACGCTTACACAAGCGCGCATGTCAAGGGGAAGAACCTCACGACGGAAGTACTCTAAGTATTGGACCAGTCGTACGTGGTGTGATTATGGTTCATGACTTCTAATAACTTTCGTCCTGAATGGAGGGTTCTATTTATTAGTGGCATGTGTGTTGACCATTGGAAGAGTGCTCTGTAGATTCCCTTCCCCGTGTTGCACCGAGTGACTCCTCTATCGCTATAATCAATAGCAATTTAACTTGTGAGGTTTCTAATCCTCTTACTGAGT
This sequence comes from Hucho hucho, assembly GCA_003317085.1. NCBI lineage: Eukaryota > Metazoa > Chordata > Actinopteri > Salmoniformes > Salmonidae > Hucho > Hucho hucho. The sequence goes on from QNTS01005772.1 coordinate 66,980, forward strand.
GTTGCTGGTCTGACTGTGGTATTGGTACTCGTACTCAAGGGGACCAGTTGTCCTACCGATTTATTCTGAAATGTTATCCTACAGGAATACATGATTAGAGCATTTTACTAGTTGTCTTGTAGTGGCAAGGAATGATTATTGTTGCCATTTGTTTTGGAGGTGGACAAGTCCAAGATAATCCCCGTCTAGGGGCCTGTCTGTTCCTCACTGTTCTCATAGGGGAGTTTACAACTAGATTTGATTTATGCTCTAGAGGCCTCGTACGGTGTTGCCCATAGTCTCGACCCAACCACCGGCCTCGATGAGGCTCATCATGGGTCTGGGCTACTATTCCCTCCTTTGTGTCTCGGGTGGTGTTGATATCCGAGGCGCAAACGAAAAGGTCGGACCCTATGTACGAGTTGTCAGTGGCCACATTATTATGAGAATGGCAGTAACCTTTCAAACAAATCTCCTGGTGTTTGTGCTTCAACACACAAAGTGGCTGCATGCAAATTACATCCAATATTAATTATTAAAGTGGCTAGTGATACATTTGTTACATCCAATTCCTATGTTTAAAGTGGCTAGAGATTTGAGTCAGTATGTTGGCAGCAGCCACTCAGTGTTAATGATGGCTGTTTCACAGTCTGATGGCCTTGAGATAGAAGCTGTTTTTCAGGCTTTCGGTCCCAGCTTTGATGCACCTGTACTGACCTCGCCTTCTGGATGATAGCGGGGTGAACAGGCAGTGGCTCGGGTGGTTGTTGATCCTTGATGATCTTTTTGGCCTTCCTGTGACATCGGGTGGTGTATGTGTCCTGAAGGGCAGGTAGTTTGCCCCCGGTGATGCGTTGTGCAGTCCTCACTACCCTCTGGAGAGCCTTACGGTTGTGGGCAGAGCAGTTCCCGTACCAGGCGGTGATACAGCCCGACAGGATGCTCTCGATTGTGCATCTGTAAAAGTTTGAGTGATTTTGGTGACAAGCCACATTTCTTCAGCCTCCTGAGGTTGAAGAGGCGCTGTTGCGCCTTCTTCACCACGCTGTCCTTGTGGGTGAACCATTTCAGTATGTCCGTGATGTGTACGCCGAGGAACTTAAAACTTTCCACCTTCTCCACTACTGTCCCGTCGAAGTGGATAGGGGTGTGCTCCCTCTCCTGTTTCCTTAAGTCCACGATCATCTCCTTTGTTTTGTTGACATTGAGTGAGAGGTTATTTTCTTGACACCACACTCCCAGGGCCCTCACCTCCTCCCTGTAGGCCGTCTCGTCGTTGTTGGTAATCAAGCCTACCACTGTAGTGTCGTCTGCAAACTCGATGATTGAGTTGGAGGCGTGCATGGCCACGCAGTCATGGGTGAACAGGGAGTACAGGAGAGGGCTGAGAACGCACCCTTGTGGGGCCCCAGTGTTGATTATCAGGGGACTGGGGCTGTTTCCTACCCTCACCACCTGGGGGGCGGCCTTCAGAAAGTCCAGGACCCAGTTGCACAGGGCGGGGTCGAGACCCAGGGTCTCAAGCTTAATGACGAGTTTGGAGGGTACTATGTTGTTAAATGCTGAGCTGTAGTCGATGAACAGCATTCTTACATAGGTATTCCTCTTGTCCAGATGGGTTAAGGCAGTGTGCAGTGTGATTGCGACGTCTGTGGACCTATTGGGGCGGTAAGCAAATTGGAGTAGGTCTAGGGTGTCAGGTAGGGTGGAGGTGATGTGATCCTTGACTAGTCTCTCAAAGCACTTCATGATGACGGAAGTGAGTGCTACAGGGCGATAGTCATTTATCTTAGTTACTTTAGCTTTCTTGGGAACAGGAAGAATGGTGGCCCTCTTGAAGCATGTGGGAACAGCAGACTGGGATAGGGATTGATTGAATATGTCCGTAAACACACCAGCCAGCTGGTCTGCGCACGCTCTGAGGACACGGCTAGGGATGCCATCTGGGCCGGCAGCCTTGCGAGGGTTAACACGTTTAAATGTTTTACTCACGTTGGCTGCAGTGAAGGAGAGCCCACAGGTTTTGGTAGCAGGCCCTGTCAGTGGCACTGTATTGTTCTCAAAGTGAGCCAAGAAGTTGTTTAGTTTGTCTGGGAGCAAAACATCGGAGTCTGCAACGGGGCTGGTTTTCTTTTTGTAATCCATGATTGACTGTAGATCCTGCCACATATGTCTCGTGTCTGAGCCGTATACTGACGCTTAGCTACACTGTTTGTATTCGGTCATGTTTCCGGTCGACTTGCCATGATTAAAAGCAGTGGTTCACTCTTTCAGTTTTGCGCGAATGCTGCCACCAGTCCATGGTTTCTGGTTGGGATAGGTTTTAACGGTCCCCGTGGGTACAACATCACCGACGCACTTGCTAATAAACTCACTCACCAAATCAGCATATACATCAATGTTATTGTCTGATGCTATCCGGAACATGTCCCAGTCCACGTGATCGAAGCAATCTTGAAGCGTGGAATCAGATTGGTCGGACCAGTGTTGAACAGACCTGAGCACGGACGTTTCCTGTTTTAGTCTATAGGCTGGGAGCACAAAATGGAGTCGTGGTCAGACTTGCCGAAAGGAGGGCGAGGGAGGGCTTTGTATGCGTCGCGGAAGTTGGAATAGCAATGATCCAGAATTTTGCCAGCCTGGGTCGCGCATTTGATATGCTGATAAAAATGTAGGGAGCCTTGTTTTCAGATTAGCCTTGTTAAAATCCCCAGCTACAATAAATGCAGCCTCAGGATATGTGGTTTCCAGTTTACATAGTCGAATGAAGTTCTTACAGAGCCGTCGAGTTAGCTGCTTGGGGGGGGGGGGATATACACGGCTGTGATTATAATTGAAGAGAATTCCTTTTAATACTACTATACTATAATCAAGGAGAATTCTCTTGATAGATAATGCGGTTTGATTGTAAGGAATTCTAGGTCAGGTGAACAAAAGGACTTGAGGTCCTGTATGTTGTTATGATCACACCACGACTCGTTAATCATAAGGCACACGCTGCCCTTCGTCTCACCAGAGAGATGTTTGTTTCCGTCGGCGCGTTGCGTGAAGAAACCGGGTACCGACTCTGATAACATTTCCATGTTTCCGTGAAACAGAGAATGTTAGTCTCTGATGTCTCTCTGGAAGGCAACCCTTGCTCGAATTTCATGTACCTTGTTGTCAAGAGACTGGACATTGGCGAGTAGTATATTCGGGAGCGATGTGCCCGTCTACGGAGCCTGACCAGAAGACCGCTCTGTCTGCCCCTTCTGCGGCGCCGTTGTTTTGGGTCGCCTACTGGGATCCGATCCATTGTCCTTGGTGGTGGTCCAAACAGAGGATCCGCTTCGGGAAAGTCATATTCCTTGTCGTAATGTTGGTAAGTTGACGTTGCTCTTATATTCAATAGTTCCTCCCAGCTGTATGTAATAAGACTTAAGATTTCCTGGGCTAACAATGTAAGAAATAATACATAAAAAAACTAAATACTGCATAGTTTTCTAAGAATGTGAAGCGAGGTGACCATCTCTGTCGGCGCCTGTATCCATTCATGCATAAGCATTTGTGGGTTCATTTACAGGCTCAAAATGGCCAGAAACAAAGAACTTCTGAAGCTCGTCAGTCTATTCTTGTTCTGAGAAATGAAGGCTATTCCATGCGAGAAATTGCGAAGAAACTGAAGATCTCATACAACGCTGTGTACTACTCCCTTCACAGAACAGCGCAAACTGGCTCTAACCAGAATAGAAAGCGGAGTGGGAGACCCCTGTGCACAACTGAGCAAGAGGATAAGTACATTAGTGTCTAGTTTTGAGAAACAGACGCCTCACAAGTTCTCAACTGGCAGCTTCATTAAATAGTACCCACAAAACACCAGTCTCAACATCAAGAGTGAAGAGGCGACTCTGGGACGCTGGCCTTCTAGGCAGAGTTGCAAAGAAAACCCATATCTCAGACTGGCCAATAAAAATAAAAGATTAAGATGGGCAAAAGAACACAGACGCTGGACAGAGGAAGATTGTAAAAACGTGTTATGGACAGACAAATCTAAGTTTGAGGTGTTCGGATCACAAAGATCAACATTCGTGAGATGCAGAAAAAATGAAAAGATGCTGGAGGAGTGGTTGACGCCATCTGTCAAGCATGGTGGAGGCAATGTGATGGTCTGGGGGTGCTTTGTTGGTGGTAAAGTGGGAGATCTGTACTGGGTAAAAAGGATCTTGAAGAAGGAAGGCTATCACTCCATTTTGCAACGCCATACCCTGTGGACGGTGCTTAATTGGAGCCAATTTCCTTCTACAACAGGACAATAACCCAAAGCACAGCTCCAAACTATGCAAGAGCTATTTAGGGAAGAAGAAGTAAGCTGGTATTCTGTCTATAATGGAGTGGCCAGCAAAGTCACCGGATGTCAACCTTACTAAGATGTTGTGGGAGCAGCTTGACCGTATGGTACGTAAGAAGTGCCCACCAAGCAAATCCAACTTGTGGGAGGTGCTTCAGGAAGCATGGGGCAAAATCTCTTCAGATTACCTCAACAAATTGACAACTAGAATGCCAAAGGTCTGCAAGGCTGTAATTGCTGCAAATGGAGGATTCTTTGACAAAAGCAGTTTGAAGGGCACAATTATTATTTCAATTAAAAATCATTATTTATAACCTTGTCAACGTCTTGACTATATTTCCTATTAATTTTGCATCTCATTTCATGTATGTTTTCACAGAAAAAAAATGACATTTCTAAGTGACCCTAAACTTTTGAACGGTAGTGTAATATATAATATAAATACACACACACACAAACATTTTTTATTTTACTAGGCAAGTCAGTTAAGAACAAATTCTTATTTTCAATGACGGACTAGGAACAGTGGGTTAACTGCCTTGTTCAGGAGCAGAACGACAGATTTGTACCTTGTCATGTCAAGGATCTGGTTCCGTAGTGGAAAGGAGTCAGGCGCAGGAGGTTGAGATGTAAAAAGTATTTAATAAAGCCACCAGTAATAGTACAACACACGCTGGAGAGGCAAAATACTCACACGCTCAAAAATAACGGGCAAACAAACAACCCGGAAAACAACGAGAACCAAAAGATACTAGCCCTCGGTACACAGACTTGGAAAACTCCAAAGAACACTGATAATCACACACAGGGGAAGGAGGGGAAGGAAGGAATATAAGTAGGAGCGTGATTGGGAGATAATTAACAACAGGTGTAGACAATAACGACAAAAGACACACAAAAAAAGGGGAGCGGTGATGGTTAGAAAACCGGTGACGTCGACCGCCGAACACCGCCCGAACAAGGAGAGGGACCGACTTCGGTGGAAGTCGTGCCATGTCAGCTCGGGGATTCAACCTTGCAACCTTCTGGTTACAAGTCCAACACTCTAACCACTAGGCTACCTGCCACATACAAAACATTAAGAACACCTGCTCTTTCCTTGACAGACTGACCAGGTGAATCCAGGTCAAAGCTATGATCCCTTATTGCTGTCACCTGTTAAAGCCACTTCAATCAGTATAGATGAAGGTGTAGATGACCGGTTAAAGAAGGATTTTTAAGCCTTCAGACATGGATTGTGTACATGTGCCATTCAGAGGGTGAATGGGCAAGACAAAAGATTTAAGTGCCTTTGAACGGGGTATGGTAGTAGGTGCCAGGCGCACCGGTTAGTGTCAAGAAATGCAATGCTGCTGGGTTTTTCAAGCTCAACAATTTCCTGTGTATCAAGAATGGTCCACCACCCAAAGGACATCCAGCCAACTGTGGGAAGCATTGGAGTCAACATGGGACAGCATCTCATGTTGGAACGCTTTCGACACCTTGTCGAGTCCATGCCCTGACAAATTGAGGCTCTTCTGAGGGCGAAGAGGGAAGGTCAGTACCACCCCATGACCAGCAGATGGCAGTGTTAACCCTATTCCGTCTTGTGTTTGGTAAACTGTGTATACTGTATCAGTATTGCTTACTGAACAAAAATATAAAACACAACATGCAACAATTTCAAAGATTTTAAAGAGTTACAGTTCATATCAGGAAATCAGTCAATTGAAATAAATGAATTTGTGGAATTCTCATGACTGGGCAGGGGTGCAGCCATGAGTGGTCCTGGGAGGGCATAGACCCACCCATTTGGCAGCCAGGCCCAGCCAATCAGAATTTGTTTTTCCCCACAAAAGGGGTTTATTACAGACATTCCTGCAGTCAGCATGCCAATTTTACACTCCCCCAATTCGAGACATCGGTGGCATTGTGTTGTGACAAAACATAACATTTTAAAGTGGCCTTCTATTGTCCCCAGCACAAGGTGCACCTGTATAATGACACTGGTCCGACCAATCATTTTTTAGTACAAATAAAAAAAATGATGGGATTTTTTTTTATTTCAGCTCATGAAACATGAGACAAACACTTTAAATGTTGCACATACATGCAAGTTAATTAGGTACCCCGTTAGTTGGTGCCAGGCACGCCGGATCCAGTATCTCAGAAACGAGCGCTCCTGAGCTTTTCACTCACGACAGTGTCTAACACCATACCCGACTCTAACCCCAGTCACAACCATAACACCCAGTCACAACCATAACACCTAACCATGTCCCTGACTAACCCCAGTCACAACCATAACATGTGTGTGGACACCTAACCACTTTAACCCATAGAGTAGTAGCAATACAAACTGATTGTCATAGCTAGCTAACCAGCTACGTTTAATGTTAGGCTGATGTTAGTTAGCTAACTATAACTAGCAATGGAAATGGCTTTGAGATAATATTACCACACAGATCATGCACATAACATTAGCTAGCTAACGGTACACTAACTTGGGGTCTTTCACATGACGTACTGTACACACCATGACACACAAATCAGGTCAATACAAACTGATTGTCATAGCTAGCTACATCTTATCAAATATAATAAACTACTGCTGAAGCATACACAAACTCCCGCCCAAAGACACAAACCTGTTTAAGTACCAAAACACCTGCTGAGAAACTGAAACACCTGCCGTTCCCCACCAAGAAAATCAAATAATGTCACTCAGATTGGGGAACTGACAAAGTCACTGACCAATAAACAAAACAAGTGGAGTTTTAGGAGGGGTTCTGAAAGACACTCGTGGGGGTGTCCACTGAAAGTTGACTAGCAGCAACAACAACAACTTGGACCTAAGACACCCACCATGAGCACCCACTAGATTTGCCCAACAGGAGGCAAACAAAAGAAAAACCCACACCAAACTTAAAGACAGGAAACAAACCAAAATGGTGGAGCAAAAAAACAAAATCAGATAAAGGCTGCAACTAAAGTAGTCAACCCTCCAAATCTATCAAGGGAACTGGAGTACTGGGCCAGCCACTCTTAAATAGCACCTGGGTGAAACACCTTCCCACTAACGAGATGGCCACCAGGACGGGTATAACACATACTGACTGACGAGGTGACACCAATCGGTGCGCCATATGTGCTAATGAGCAAAACGTGCAAAAGTCCGACCTCAAAACATAAACGTAGAAACCAAAGCCTGTAACACCTTCCCCCTTAAGACAACAAATATATCCTATATTGTTATTGGACAAGTTTACTCACCACCAATAGAACACAACTTAAATGGCGTCAATCATTAAATGTGACCGACCGCCTCGATTCGTTCTTATGTAGCAAAATTTGAAATGGTGCTTTTTACATGGAATAAAAGTAGAGACTCAGAGCTACAGAATGGTATATCATACACTGCAGTTGAAGAACAATGGGAAGTAATTCTGCTTTGAAAGTTGATAAACTTGTAAACTCACATTTGAGAAAATGGCCCTTGAATGTTTTGGTACACCTACTGGAGAGTTCATCTTTGTCTATACCCATTAACTTCTTAGGGAGCGGCTCCCGAGGTGACGGTTTTGGAGAGTCTGGCGTGCCCAAAGTAAAATGCCTCCCACTCAGGCCCAGAAAATAGGATATGCACATAATTAGTACTATTGGATAGGAAACACTCTGAAGTTTCTAAGAGTGTTAAAATATTGTCTGTGAGTATAACAGAACGGATATAGCAGGCGAAAACCCGAGGAATTTCTGTCCTGGAAGTGTATTTGACACATTGCCTCATTTTGAATCCCTCCCTATTGAAAACAGCTATATATGGGAGTAAGATTCCAGTACCTATTGCTTCCACTGGATGTCAACAGTCTCTAGACAGTGTTTGATGATGTTAAGTTGCTCTGGATGGTAATAGAAGAAGAAATTCAAACTAGTCATCGGATGTAAACAGAAGAGGAAGCGCGTTCACGGGCTCGCGCGCGCTGTGGTTTTTTCCTTTCCTATCGTCCAGTTAATAATCCGGTTGAAATATTATAGTAAATATACATAAAAGTGTTCCTAAGGATACATTATCAATGATGTTTGATTGTTCTTGGACAAGTGTATAGGTATAGGTTGAACGCGTTCTCTTCACGGTTCAATGGGTGAGTGGACGCTGTATTTTATGAACATAATGCACCAACCAAACGGAGATTTATGGATATAATAAATGACTTTTTCTAACAAAAGAACCATTGGATGTCTTCGTTGGACACTTGGGAAGCCCTCAGCAGAGGTTCTTCAAAAGGTAAGAGATTTGTTTTCGCTGTGATATATGTTTTGTGTGAACCGCGATGGTTTATGAATTTATGCTAATAGAAATATTGGAGGTGCTACCCTCAAACAATCAAATGTAGTGCTTTCGCTAGCGCCCCACCACTCCCTAAGTAGTAGAGCGTTGGACTTGTAACCGGAGGGTTGCAAGTTCGAATCCCCGAGCTGACAAGGTAAAACTCTGTCGTTCTGCCCCTGAACAAGGCAGTTAACCCACTGTTCCCTGGGCGCCGAAGACGTGGATGTCGATTAAGGCAGCCCCCCGCACCTCTCTGATTCAGAGGGGTTGGGTTAAATGTGGAAGACACATTTCAGTTGAAGGCATTCGGTTGTACAACTGACTAATAATGGTGACTTTGATTTGCCAAATGGAGGGCGAGCGAGAGCTTTGTGTGACTGGTCTCTACCAGCTCTTAACATGCTGGTAGAAATGAAGTAAAACTGATTTAAGTTCGCCTGCATTAAGTCCCCGGCCAATAGGAGCGCCGCTTCTGGATGAGAATTTTCTTGTTTGCTTATGGCCTTATACAGCTTGTTGAGTGCGGTCTTAGTGCCAGCATCGGTTTGTGGTGGTAAATAGACGGCTACGAATAATATAGATGAGAACTCTCTTGGTAGATAGTGTGGTCTACAGCTTATCATGAGGAATTCTACCTCAGGTGAGCAATACCTGAGGTAGAATAATAGTAGTTAGCTAGCTAACATTAAGCTATAACTAGCAATGCAAATAGTTTCTGAGATAATATTACTACACAGATCATACACATAATGTTAGCTAGCGAACCAGCCAGCTAGCTAGCTAAGACGTCCTGTTTCGTTTCCAGCTTGCTTGGCCCGGCGTTGTGTCCAGACACTCTGGTTCACACTGACCGTGTGCACTGCCATGAGAATTATCCGATTTTTCTCCCTCTCTGTCACGGACGTCAAGGTTGCCCTTAGTTTGAAGATGTAATCCGGAGACAGGTGTTTTATACAACAGCCTTCTGTCTTCTCTTTTTGACTCCTTATGCATTTTGCAATCAAACGGCAGATTTCTATTCATCTCCTTATCATAATCTGCATTCCACAGATTTCAAAACTCGGTCAACACTGTTAATCGCTGTTTCTTCCTCATCACCGTCATCAGAAGACTACAATGTCTGGTTAAATGAAAATGTTTTTACCTAAATCAGGGATTTCCTCATCGTCTGATTCATTTTCAGAGTCGGAGAGTCAGCAAGGCACGATCGTCCTCCAGAAAGTAGTCCATCACAACTGTTTCCCACTGATCTTTGTCGATAGCAATGTAATTGAGAGCAGTAGAAACACATTTGTAGTTTCCCGTGGCTAACATTATATATTTCAAAAAAGCTGCAGTAGAAGGATTATCAACACTTTGATGGGGTTTAACGACGGTTGGCATCCAATGTTTATGGTTTATTACCGTTACCAGCTGGACGGGGTATTGAATAAGAAACTAAAACAGCCATCGCGTGAAAGGGAGAAAACGACATCATACAAAATAAAACACGTAATTTTAGGAAACACATCCTATAAGGGCACAGGGCGAGACCCAGATGCAGACACGGGAGGCAGATGGTTCGAGGCTCTGATATTTATTATAATCCAAGGGGCAGGCAAGAGAATGGTCGTGGACAGGGAAAAGATCATAACAAGGTCAGAGTCCAGGAGGTACAGAGTGGCAGGCAGGCTCGAGGTCAGGGCAGGCAGTATGGTCAGGCAGGC
>QNTS01005774.1:25951-43930 GCA_003317085.1 Hucho hucho
GGATCCCCATTAGTTCTGCCGAGTCAGCAGCCACTCTTCCTGGGGTTTATTAGGGACCCCCATTAGTTCTGCCGAGTCAGCAGCCACTCATCCTGGGGTTTATTAGGGATCCCCCATTAGTTCTGCCGAGTCAGCAGGCACTCTTCCTGGGGTACAAACAATTAAAGCACTTACATTTACAAATAAAATATAAAACAGTACATCATATAACAGTATTATTACACTACATATCTACAATACCAAATGTATAACACCACCATACAGCAATATTACAATGAACGTGTGTAGAGTGTGTGTGCTAGCGTTTGTGTGCGTATGCATGTCTGTTTCTGTGTTTGTCTCTCTTCACAGTTCCCGCTGTTCCATAAGGTGTATTTTTATCCTTTTTTTTTTTATCTGATTTATATTGCTTGCATCAGTTACCTGATGTGGCATAGAGTTCCATGTTGTCATGGCTCGTGGCATGTCTCGTGGGGTACGAATGGGTGTCCGAGCTGTGTGCTAGTAGTTTAGAACAGACAAGCTCGGTGCATTCAGCATGTCAACACTTCTTACAAAAACAAGTAGTGATGAAGTCAATCTCTCCTTCACTTTGAGAGATAGACATGCATGTCATTCATGTTAGCTCCTCGTGCACTTTTAAGGGCCAGCCGTGCAGCTCTGTTCTGAGCCAACTGTAATTTTCCTAAGTCCGTCTTTGTGGCACCTGACCACACTACTGAACAGTAGTCCAGGTGCGACAAAACTTGAGCCTGTAGGATCTCTTTATTATGGACAGCATATCCCATCTTAGCTACTGTTTTATCAATATGATTTGACCATGACAGTTTACAAGCCAGGACTACTCCAAGTAGTTTAGTCACTTCAATTTGCTCAATTTCTACATTATTCATAACAAGATTTTGTTGAGGTTTTGGGTTTAGTGAATGATTTGTCTCAAATACAATGCTTTTAGTTTTGGAAATGTTTAGGACTAACTTATTCCTTGCCACCCATTCTGAAACTGACTGCAGGTCTTTGTGAAGTGTTGCAGTCATTTCAGTCGCTGTAGTAGCTGATGTGTATAGTGATGAGTCCTCTGCATGCATAGACAAACAGGCTTTTCTCAGAGACAGCGGCAGCTCATTAGCTAGCGACAACCGAGTGGCTATAGCGGCTAACGCCCATGTCCCGAAGCTAGCACCAGTTGCCTCGAGCCAGGCGCATCTCCCGTCAAGCAAACAAAATTACTCCAGCTACAATACCTCTTTGACCAACTGGCCTGGTCCCTTTGTCAACACGGAGCTCCGCCGATTCCATCATGACTGGACTGCCGACGTAACTCCATACGTTATGCCCTCAACTGGCCATTGCTGGACCTCTACTAACCCGGCCTGCTAACTTTTTTTGAACGCCGTGTCTCCCGCTTGCTAGCATAGTAACGACTTGTTGTGAATTTGTTAGATTACTTGTTAGATACTACTGCATGGTCGGAACTAGAAGCACAAGCATTTCGCTACACTCGCATTAACATCTGCTAACCATGTGTATGTGACAAATAAAATTTGATTTGATTTGATTTATCTAGCGGCTTCCCTGTTCAATCTATTGCTGTTCACTGGACCCTATGATCACTTGACTACATAGCTGATGCCTGCTGGACTGTAAATTAATCACAGTACTCCATTTTGTTTATTTTGTTTATCTGTCGGCCTCAGCCTCGAACTCAGGCCCTGTGTGAAGTTAACTGACCCTCTCTGCCCATTCATTGCCATTTTACCTGTTGTTGTCTTAGCTTATTAGCTATTGTTGTCTTAGCTAGCTCTCCCAATCAACACCTGTGATTGCTTTATGTCTCTCTCAAATGTCAATATGCCTTGTATACTGTTGTTTAGGATAGTTATCATTGTTTTAGTTTACTGCGGAGCCCCTAGTCCCACTCAACATGCCTCAGATACCTCTTTGTCCCACCTCCCACACATGCGGTGACCTCACCCAGCATAACTAGTGCGTCCAGAAATGCAACCTCTCTTATCGTCACTCAATGCCTGGGTTTACCTCCACTGTACCCACACCCTACCATACCCGTGTCTGTACATTATGACCTGAATCTGTCCTACCACGATCTGTCCCCAACGCACTAGACAACCAGTTTTGATAGCCTTTAGCCGTACCCTCATCCTACTCCTCCTCTGTTCCTCGGGTGATGTAGAGGTTAACCCAGGCCCTGTGTGTCCCCAGGCGCTCTCATTTGTTGACTTCTGGAACCGTAAAAGCCTTGGATTCATGCATGTTAACATCAGAAGCCTACTCCCTAAGTTTGTTTTTCTCCCTGCTTTAGCACACTCCGCCAACCCTGATGTCCTTGCCGTGTCTGAATCCTGGCTTAGGAAGGCCACCAAAATTTCTGAGATTTCCATCCCCAACTACAACATTTTCCGTCAAGATAGAACCGCCAAAGGGGGAGGAGTTGCAATCTACTGCAATCTACTGCAGAGCCTGCAAAGTTCTGTCATACTTTCCAGGTCTATGCCCAAACAGTTCGAGCTTCTAATTTAAAAAATTAATCTCTCCAGAAATAAGTCTCTCACTGTTGCAGCCTGTTCCAGACCCCCCTCAGCTCCCAGCTATGCCCTGGACACCATATGTGAATTGATTGCCCCCCATCTATCTTCAGAGTTCGTTCTGTTAGGTGACCTAAACTGTGATATGCTTATCACCCCGGCAGTCCTACAATCTAAACTAGATGCCCTCAATCTCACACAAATGATCAACGAACCCACCAGGACAACCCTAAATCCGTAAACATGGGCACCCTCATAGATATTATCCTGACATACTTGCCCTGCAAATACACCTCTGCTGTTTTCAATCAGGATCTCAGCGATCACTGCCTCATTGCCTACATCCGCTATAGGTCCATGGTCAAACGAACACCCCTCATCACTGTCAAACGCTCCCTAAAACACTACTGCGAGCAGGCCTTTCTAATCAACCTGGCCCGGGTATCCTGGAAGGATATTGACCTCATCCCGTCAGTAGAGGATGCCTGGTCGTTCTTTAAACGTAATTTCCTCACCATCTTAAATAAGCATGCCCCTTTCAATTTTTTTTTAACTAAGAACAGACGTAGCCCTTGGTTCACTCCAGACCTGACTGCCCTCGACCAGCACAAAAACATCCTGTGGCTGCACTAGCATCGAATAGTCCCCGCGATATGCAACTTTTCAGGGAAGTCAGGAACCAATACACGCAGTCAGTTAGGACAGCAAAGGCTATCTTTTTCAAACAGAAATGTTCATCCTGTAGCTCTAACTCCAAAATGTTTTGGGACACTGCAAAGTCCATGGAGAATAAGAGTACCTCCTCCCAGCTGCCCACTGCACTGAGGCTTGGAAACACTGACACCACCGATAAATCCATGATAATCAAGAATTTTAATAAACATTTATCTACGGCTGGCCATGCTTTCCCCCTGGCTATCCCAACCCCGGCCAAAAGCTCCTCACCCCCTGCAGCTACTTGCCCTGCAATTTCTTGCCTAAGCCTCCCCAGCTTCTCCTTCACCCAAATCCAGATAGCAGATGTTCTGAAAGAGCTGCAAAACCTGGACCCCTTCAAATCAGCTGGGCTAGACAATCTGGACCCTCTCTTTCTAAAATTATCCGCCGCCATTGTTGCAACCCCTATTACCAGTCTGTTCAACCTCTCTTTCGTATCGTCCGAGGTTCCTGAAGATTGGAAAGCTGCCACGGTCATCCCCCTCTTCAAAGGGGGCAACACTCTAGACCCAAACTGTTACAGACCTATATCCATCCTGCCCTGCCTTTCCAAAGTCTTCGAAAGCCAAGTTAACAAACAGATCACTGACCATTTCGAATCCCACCGTACCTTCTTCGCTGTGCAATCCGGTTTCCGAGCTGGTCACGGGTGCACCTCAGCCACACTCAAGGCACTAAACGATATCATAACCGCCATTGATAAAAGAGAGTACTGTGCAGCCGTCGAAATCGACCTGGCCAAGGTATTCGACTCTGATAATCACCGTATTCTTATCGGCAGACTCAACAGCCTTGGTTTCTCAAATGACTGCCTTGCCTGGTTCACCAACTACTTCTCTGATCGAGTTCAGTGTGTCAAATCGGAGGGCCTGTTGTCCGGACCTCTGGCAGTCTCTATGGGGGTACCAAAGGGTTCAGTTCTCGGGCCGACTCTTTTCTCTGTATATATCAATGATGTCGCTCTTGCTGCGGGTGATTTCTTGATCCCCCTCTACGCAGACGACACCATTCTGTATACATCTGGCCCTTCTTTCGACACTGTGTTAACAAACCTCCAAACAAGCTTCAATGCCATACAGCACTCCTTCCGTGGCCTCCAACTGCTCTTAAACGCTAGTAAAACTAAATGCATGCTCTTCAACCGATCGCTGCCCGCACCTGCCCGCCTGACTAGCATCACTACTCTGGACGGTTCTGTCTTAGAATATGTGGACAACTACAAATACCTAGGTGTCTGGCTAGACTGTAAAATCTCCTTCCAGAATCGGCTTCCTATTTCGCAAAAAAGCCTCCTTCACTCACTCTGCCAAACGTACCCTCGTAAAACTGAATACCCTACAGATCCGCAATGTCATTTACAAAATAGCCTCCAAAACTCTACTCAGCAAACTGGATGCAGTCTATCACTGCCATCCGTTTTGTCACCAAAGACCCTTAAACCACCCACCACTGCGACCTCTATGCTCTCGTCGACTGGCCCTCGCTACATATTCGTCGCCAGACCCACTGGCTCCAGGTCATCTATAAGTCTTTGCTATGTAAAGCTCTGCCTTATCTCAGCTCACTGGTCACCATAACAACACCCACCCGTAGCACGCGCTCCAGCAGGTATATCTCACTGGACATCCCCAAAGCCAACACCTCCTTTGGCCGCCTTTCCTTCCAGTTCTCTGCTGCCAATGACTGGAACAAATTGCAGAAATTGCTGAAGTTGGAGACGTATATTTCCCTCACTAACTTTAAGCATTGGCTATCTGAGCAGCTTACCGATCGCTGCAGCTGTACACAGCCCATCTGTAAATAGCCCATCCAACTACCTACCTCATCCCCATATTGTTTTTATTTACTTTTTGCTCTTTTGCACACCAGTATTTCTACTTGCACATCATCATCTGCACATCTATCACTCCAGTGTTAATTTGCTAACTTGTAATTACTTCGCTACTATGGCATATGTATTGCCTTACCTCCTTACGCCATTTGCACACACTGTATGTAGGCTTTGTCTATTGTGTTATTGACTGTACATTTGTTTATTCCATGTGTAACTCTGTGTTGTTGTTTGTGTCACACTGCTTTGCTTTATCTTGGCCAGGTCGCAGTTGTAAATGGGAACTTGTTCTCAACTGGCCTACCTGGTTAAATAATGGTGAAATAAAAAAATAAACGTGGATTTCATTCCTGTGCTGTTTGTTAATATCCTGGTAGGTTGACTGATAATCAGTTTAAAGCTTTTTCTTGAGTCGGAGGCTTGATGAAAGCCAGGCATATATTTAGGTAACCCAGAAATATACCTCTTTGTTGATATCACATACATTATCAAGCATTTCACACATATTGTCCAGATACTGACTGTTAGCACTTGGTGGTCTATAGCAGCTTCCCACCAGAATGGGCTTTAGGTGAGGCAGATGAACCTGTAGCCATATTACTTCAACATTATTTAACATTAGCTCGTCTCTAAGCTTTACTAGGATGAGTCTCTGAATAAAGACTACAACACCACCCCGTTGGCATTTCTGTCTTTTCAGTAGATGTTATAACCATGTATTGCTACCACTGTATCATCAACGGTATTATCTAAGTGAGTTTCAGAGATAGTCAGTATATGAATGTCATCTCTTACTAGCAAGTTATCGATTTCATGAACCTTGTGGCACAGCTCTCTAAGGCGCTGCATCTCAGTGCTAGAGGTATTATCTAAGTGAGTTTCAGAGATAGTCAGTATATGAATGTCATCTCTTACTAGCAAGTTATCGATTTCATGAACCTTGTGGCACAGCTCTCTAAGGCGCTGCATCTCAGTGCTAGAGGCATCACTACAGACACCCTGGTTTGAATCCAGGCTGTATCACAACCGGCCGTGATTGGGAGTCCCATAGGGCGGCCACAATTGGCCCAGCGTCGTCCGGGTTTGGCCGGTGTAGGCCGTCATTGTAAATAAGAATTTGTTCTTAACTGACTTGCCTAGTTAAATAAAGTTTAAATAAAAATAAAAGTTGGTGTGATTGTTTTTCTGAGCAGCTTATCAGAAGTAGACATGACAGGGATATTTATGTTGGAGCTGATAGTGCAGGGTGACCTGCACACGGCGAACTTCCTACTAGGGCACACCGCCTCAGTGCTAACAGCATAACTCAGGTTTATAGACACATGATTACTACATACAATAGCTCTAGGATTAACAGAGGCATTCAGGGGAGTTAGAGGGACATACTGTACATTAGGTTACTTACGTTATGACTGCCAACGCCCCTTGGACAATGTAAATTTGCATCAGCACTACGAAAACTTAGTGACACAATGGTAGGGATTTTCTGAGCAGGGCTTGGGTCACTGATAAGTCATTGTCTCACCACAGCCTTGAAATGCATGGACAGAGTCCAGGAGCCAAGATGATTTACATGGTCATTCCTGTATCTTCTGTTTAAAGAAGGTGTCAAAGATATCTATAAAAGTTATTCCAACAGAGCTACAGTAATCTTTTAGCCAGGTGTGTAATGCCAGTAGCCTGCTCAATCTCTCACACCTGTGGCCCAAAGATAGTACAGGACCTGAAATAATTGGCCGCTTTTTGGAAACTTTCAGACAAGTTCTTTAAAATCAATTTTTAGCAGTTCTGAGCTAGCCCTCCTAATGTCGTTTGCCCCCACATGGACTAGGACAGCGTCAGCCCTAGGCATTCGTCGAAGAACAGTAGGAAGCAGCCTTGTAATGTCCTGTACTCGTGCTTCAGGATAGCACAGGGTTTTCGTCCCGGAAACCGAGATGTTTCTCACCATAGAGCTGCCGATGACGACAGCTGGTACAAAGGCTGAGGAGGTGCGGCCGCTCTTTTGCCATGCGTAGCCTCGCAGACCCCCCGAGGATCGATGGGCGGCGAGGCCCGATGGACCAAAGCCAGCTTTAGAATCCATTGTGGCTGGTGGAGGGGCCGTAGTCTCAGACACCCTTACAGTCCGATGAGGGGGAGCTCTGGAGATCTGAAACCCAGTTAGAAGCCACCAGAGAGGGAGACAGAACAGAGGATGAAGGTGCAGGTCCTCCGTATCTGATTTTGAAGCGGAAGCCCCCAGGGATGAAGGCGCCGGAACCTCTGGACCCAGGGTGGCAAAGCTGTTTTAAGTATGTGTCCGGTCCGGGCTTCCCGTCAACCACTGTGATTCAACATCGATAAAAGATTCTCTAACAAAAAACTTCACATAATAGGTGCATTAAATGGGCCTCATACCATGTAATGGCTATATCAAATCAAATAAAATTTTATTTGTCACATACACATTGTTAGCAGATGTTAATGCGAGTGTAGCGAAATGCTTGAAATATAATATATAATTACAATGCCATGATCTAATAACTAAAAAATTATTTTACACAGTAACGGCTAATCAGTACGCAATGACATCACAACTTCTGGTTTGTTTTAACTGTCCAGATAGGAAATGCTGCCTAATAATAATCCGATGCCTTGGATCAAACAAGATCAGTTGTAACCCAAGTTATTGGATTCCGTTTGGAATGTGAAAACCTACTTCTGATTGGCTG
This sequence comes from Hucho hucho, assembly GCA_003317085.1. Lineage (NCBI taxonomy): Eukaryota > Metazoa > Chordata > Actinopteri > Salmoniformes > Salmonidae > Hucho > Hucho hucho. The sequence continues at coordinate 33,757 of QNTS01005774.1, forward strand.
AGAATGCAAGTGGAGATCTGAGGTGGGTCACAGTACGAGGTCTACGAGACTTTACCTTTACCTAAACCCTATTCATTTCCTGCTAACTGCCTGGTGTCAACATGATATCACCTATGACACATTCAAATGGTGTTTAATGCTGTTACCTCTGTGACATTTAGATTATCAACAGCTATGTATGTATTACAAAGGGCCAAATGTCTTCAGACAAGATAAACAGGCCAGATTTAAAAGTGGAAAGTCTTCAAACGTGTCAAAGTCCTCTGTGATGCCGGTAAGGCAGAGTCAGGCGCAGGACAACGAATATGAGTTTTCAAATGCTTTACTCAATATTTCCAAAAATACATGAGTGGGGAAAAAACCACCCACTCGAAAACACGGAAACAAAGAAACACAAACAATCACGCACAAAAACATGAGGGGAACAGAGGGTTAAATAAGGAACATGTAATTATGGGATAGAAACCAGGTGTGTATAATGAAGACAAAAAAACATAGAAAATGAAAAGTAGATCGGCGGTAGCTAGAAGACCGGTGACTTCGACTGCCGAAAGCCACCCGAGCAAGGAGAGGGACCAACTTTGGCTGAAGTCGTGACAAAAGGGCAGTATTTTATCACCCACTCACTAGTAAATGTATTCTTTTGAATTCTTATCAGGGTTAAACCTCTTCCGTATGAATGGGATCTCGGGAGAGTAATTCTTCATTATGAAAAAACAAATTTTAGAATAATCTTGAAGCTTGTATGTCACAGTCAGATTACCCAACAGAATCAGCTTGACCAATGTTCATGTGTAGGTTCGTGTTTTAGTTATTTTTTTGTCCATACTGTGGGATGAAGAGGTTGCATTTGTGTATCTTCTTGGTGCTTGGTGTATCGCCAATGCAATTAATTCTTATAAAATATCTAAATCACAATATGTATATTATTTTGGTTACTTAGATATACTATACATAGCTACAGTATAATTGACGATGCTGTTGATTTGTCTTCAAGAGTATGGGGTAGAGGTGTCTGGATGGTCCAGTGGTGACACTTCCAGCCGAGAGCAGCTTGATGATTGTGGGTTCAGTCCCTTTGTCAAACTTTCTCTCCTCCTGACCGTTCCCACCCATCTCATTGCTTACTGTCTAAATAAAGCTTCATAAATACTTGAGGCTTTAAAATACAACAACCGACAGGAGGGAAGCTTAAAAGCATGGTTATAACGGTTTCTCTCTCTCTCTCACGATACATTCCATTCCATTAATAGAGTAGTCACTTGTAATCAGATTTGCTTTTGATATTTTATAATCTAGCTCATGTGAAGTTGATCCAGTGTCCTGGTCTCATCTGTTCCTTACTGTGTAACAGCGTTGTAACAGCAGTTTACCTTTAGCAGCTCGTTAGCGCAGTATTGTCTCTATTAAGCTGTCAGCCTTTGACTTGGCTGGGCCTCTGGTGGCCCAAAATGAAATCACACCTCACTCTCTTCCATTGTTCTGTAACTATGCACAAATGTTTTCCTAGCACTTATTCCACATCAACAAGTAAGTTCAAAGCCATGGAAAGAGAGTCTCTCTGTTATGTTATGGGACCACGGAGTGTGTGGAAAATGTGTTTTTATTGTTGTTGTTTTTTACCTTCATTTAACTAGGCAAGTCAGTTAAGAACACATTCTTATTTACAATGACGGCCTACCAAAAGGCGGGGACGGGGACCTGGGATTAAAAAAAATACAAAAATAAATACAATATTAAGATAGGACAAAACACACATCACAACAAGAGAGACACAACACTACATAAAGAGATACCTAAGACAACAACGTAACAGAAAAACATGACAACACAACATGGTAGCAACACAACATGGTAGCAGCACAAAAACATGGTACAAACATTATTGGGCAAAGTTAACAGCACAAAGGGCAAGAAGGTAGAGACAACAATACATCATACAAAGCAGCCACAACTGTCAGTAAGAGTGTCCATGATTGAGTCTTTAAATGAAGAGATTGAGATAAAACTGTCCAGTTTGAGTGTTTGTTGTAGCTCATTCCAGTCGCTAGCTGCAGCGAACTGTCAGAGGAGCGACCAAGGGATGTGTGTGCTTTGGGGACCTTTAACAGAATGTGACTGGCAGAACGGGTGTTGTATGTGGAGAATGAGGGCGGCAGTAGATATCTCAGATAGTGAGGCCTAAGAGGGTTTCATAAATAAACATCAACCATTGGGTCTTGCGATGGGTATACAGAGATGACCAGTTTACAGAAGAGCATAGAGTGCAGTGATGTGTCCTATAAGGTGCGTTGGTGGCAAATCTGATGGCCGAATGGTAAAGAACATCTAGCCGCTCGAGAGCCCCCTTACCTGCCAATCTATAAATTATGTCTCTGTAATCAAGCATGGGTAGAATGGTCATCTGAATCAGGGTTAGTTTGGCAGCTGTGGTGAAAGAGGAGCGATAACGATAGAGGAAACGAAGTCTAGATTTAACATTAGCCTGCAGCTTTGATATGTGCTGAGAGAAGGACAGTGTACTGTCTAGCCATACTCCCAGTACTTGTATAAACCCTCAGAGGTAGTAATTACACCTGTGGGAAGAGGGGCATTCTTCTTACCAAACCACATGACCTTTGTTTTGGAGGTGTTCAAAACAAGGTTAAGGGCAGAGAAAGCTTGTTGGGCACTAAGAAAACTTTGTTGTAGAGCATTTAACACAAAATCCGGGGAGGGGCCAGCTGAGTATAAGACTGTATCATCTGCATATAAATGGATGAGAGAGATTCCTACTGCCTGAGCTATGTTGTTGATGTAAATTGAGAATAGTGTGGGGCCTAGGATTGAGCCTTGGGGTACTCCCTTGGTGACAGGCAGTGGCTGAGACAGCAGATTTTCGGACTTTATAAACTGCACTCCTTGAGAGAGGTAGTTAGCAAACCAGGCCAAAGACCCCTCAGAGACACCAATACTCCTTAGCTGGCCCACAAAAATTTAATGGTCTACCGTATCAAAAGCTTTGGCCAAGTCAATAAAAATAGCTGCACAATATTGCTTAGAATCAAGGAATCTTAGAATCAAGGAACCTTAGATTCAAGGAATTGTAGAACTTAAGAACCTAGTTAAAGCCAGTCTTTAATTTTTAGATAGCGTACCTCTCCTGCATCTAGCTCTTTGTCGCACAAAGCAAATAATGACATACTAATGGGCATTTTCTTACAATATTACAATGGTATTTAGTTGTTTACTTGTTTTTTTAAATTCTATAAGCCCTGTCTCTTGCTCTATAAGCCCTGTCTCTTGTTCAATAAGCCCTGTCTCTTGCTCTATGAGCCCTGTCTCTTGTTCAATAAGCCCTGTCCCTTGCTCAATAAGCCCTGTCTCTTGCTCAATCAGCCCTGTCTCTTGCTCAATAAGCCCTGTCCCTTGCTCAATAAGCCCTGTCCCTTGCTCAATAAGCCCTGTCTCTTGCTCAATAAGCCCTGTCTCTTGCTCTATGAGCCCTGTCTCTTGCTCAATAAGCCCTGTCTCTTGCTCAATAAGCCCTGTCTCTTGCTCAATAAGCCCTGTCTCTTGCTCAATAAGCCCTGTCCCTTGCTCAATAAGCCCTGTCTCTTGTTCAATAAGCCCTGTCTCTTGTTCATTGCATTTCTCCTGTTGCATTTTGACCAACCAAAAAAACAACATTACTAAATCGCATTTTATTACTTTATTACTTTATTTTTTCAAATGATGTTGATGTGCTTATGACTAATCGGCTACAATGTGTCGATTCATAGTGGCCTGACAAGACAAGGGTGTGATGGTCATGCATTAGTGACGTGTCACACAGCTATCTCTGGAAATAACCATCTGTGTTTTGCCCTGAGGGGGACATCAGTACAGTAGGCTTACAATACCACACAGCCAGGAATGAAAACGTCTTTTAACTCTGCAAAAACTGAGGTAATTACTGCAGTATTTACGTATAGAAGATTTATGTTCTGTATCAGATTACCGTGATGGCTTGTTTCAACTGTGACCACAACTTTGTAATTAACGTAATCAAATCAACGAAGACAATATTCTTCACTCAGACATTAAATGACACTGTCATCTGAATGATCTTGATTCTAGAGGCTGGTGAAGTGCTGTCAGTAATAAAAAGTAACTCTCATTTTGTAGCATTTAAAAAAAAAATGATTGCAAACACAGTGGTGCTTGCATTGTTGTTTTAGAAAAATAAGAACAACAAGATGTGACAACGCTTAACCTTAACACATAAGAACAACAAGATGTGACAACGCTTAACCTTAACACATAAGAACAACAAGATGTGAAAACACTTAACCTTAACACATAAGAACAACAAGATGTGAAAACACTTAACCTTAACACATAAGAACAACAAGATGTGAAAACACTTAACCTTAACACATAAGAACAACAAGATGTGACAACACTTAACACATAAGAACAGGGGATACTTAACAAATATAATCCATTGTACTAACGTAAAACTAATCTGAAATACCATATGGACAATAAGTGTACTCGGAGTACATGTGGTACAATACAATATAACCAGGAAAAAATATGTCTTAAGATGTAAAACTGCAGTATTTACATATTGAGGATTTATGTCCTGTATCGGATCCCCATGAAGGCTTGTTTTAACTATAACCACAATTTTGTAACTTACGTTATCACATCAATAACTCAACATGTGTCATTCCCACATAAATTATACTGTCATTTGGAATCCCATTGAAATGTACCTGGTTTTGTAAGTAAAAAAAGTACTCTCCATTTATTTTGGCGTCAATAACAAAACAAAATAAGAAGTGTTGAACAGTGCTATAGATGTTCATATTCAAGCATCATGCTGTATATAATATAGAGAATATATCGGACGGCTAGGAAATTACCATAATAAGAAGGTTTTGATACAATATAATTAATATAAAACTAATATGAATAGAGATAGCACAGGCTAACACTGCAGACGTACTCTACACAAGGTAGAGTGAGACAACAAATACAAGCTGTGAATATGAATAAGTTAATGTGTGTTTAAGTAGTGTGTATAGGACAATTCTTCATCATATGTCATACTACAGGTGTTATATTCATTCAATATACTTCATTATTTGCTTACTTTACTTGACATTAAAACATAACGTGCAAAACCCCTTTCCTTTGGATGGCCTAATTGGCCACAGCCAATCACCTCTTCAAAATATTCCTTGTCTCAAATCAATACATAATTATACTTCAGTTCTCATCAATTCATCTTCCATCTCCTCACTCAACAAGAGTCCCGATGGTGCTTAGCAAATACCAAAAAAACAAAATAACAAATTTTATAAATGTGAGGACATCCAACGACAATAATAATAATAATTTTTAAAAAACACAGCTGATTTCTTTGATCCGTATCAGTGAACAACAAGACTCCATGTTTTTTCCTACAATCTCCCCGGTGTGAGGCAGTCAACCTCCCCCTGGAACCTTCTGGCCCTCACTCCCTCCTGCTCCCTCCCACAATGACAACCTGTTGATTTACTTCAACATCAATAGTCATACTGTTGATTTACTTCAACTGGCCCTCACTCCCTCCTGCTCCCTCCCACAATGACAAGCTGTTGATTTACTTCAACATCAATAGTAATACTGTTGATTTACTTCATCATCAATAGTAGTACTGTTGATTTACTTCAACATCCATAGTAGTACTGTTGATTTACTTCAACATCAATAGTAGTACTGTTGATTTACTTCAACATCAATAGTAATACTGTTGATTTACTTCAACATCAATAGTACTGTTGATTTACTTCAACATCAATAGTAATACTGTTGATTTACTTCAACATCAATAGTAATACTGTTGATTTACTTAAACATCAATAGTAGTACTGTTAATTTACTTCAACATCAATAGTAGTACTGTTGATTTACTTCAACATCAATAGTAGTACTGTTGATTTACTTCAACATCAATAGTAATACTGTTGATTTACTTAAACATCAATAGTAGTACTGTTAATTTACTTCAACATCAATAGTACTGTTGATTTACTTCAACATCAATAGTAATACTGTTGATTTACTTCAACATCAATAGTACTGTTGATTTACTTCAACATCAATAGTAATACTGTTGATTTACTTCAACATCAATAGTAGTACTGTTGATTTACTTCAACATCAATAGTAATACTGTTGATTTACTTCAACATCAATAGTAGTACTGTTGATTTTCCAAGAAGTATCTTATAACAATACTATCAGTATCTGAGTATCTCCCCAGACCCTGGTTTGATTCCAGGCTGTATCACAACCGGCCGTGATTGGGAGTCCCATAGGGCGGCGCATAATTTGCCCAGGTTAGGGTTTGGCCGAAGTAGGCCGTCATTGTAAATAAGAATTTGTTCTTAACTGACTTGCCTAGTTAAATGAAGGTTAAATAAAATAGATGCCGTCCAGCCCAGACATGTGTCCAAATGCATGTTTATTTCTTATTTAAATATTTTTTTTCTGTCTATTTGAGTATTTTAAAATCCACAGCTCAAAACAATAACTTTTATTTCAGTATTTGAATTGTTATTTCTAAAAACCAAATAGTGGCCCGAATTGTATTTGAAAGTATTTAAAAAAAGCTTATTTCAAATACTATTTTCAAATACCAGGGTGGGTTGAATGCATGGGAGTTAATTTCAGTCAGTGTATTTCCAAATACATTTCAATATTCAACTACTTATTTTTTAATAACAAGTTTATCTGAAGACTTGTTTAGAAATATATTGAAAAGTAATTGAAATACCTCAAATAGTATTTGAACCCAGGTCTGGTCCTGGGTGTGTGTGTGTGTATATATATATATATATATATATATATATATATATATATAGAGAGAGAGAGAGAGAGAGAGAGAGAGAGAGAGAGAGAGAGAGAGAGAGAGAGAGAGAGAGAGAACTACTCTAGATGGAAGTGGTTGCAGTCCTTTGGATACTTCCATTATGAACAATCTCAGTCCATTCTCAGAGTAACTCGGCTTACATAACGATTCAGTAAACACTTGGCTACATCAGGATCAATGAGTCTTAGTGATGATGAAGCAGTTACAGTCAGTTGGGTAAACCATTCATCCATCCACTAACACAGTGCCACTTCTGTTCCCTGGAAAGATAACAGTGAAGTTCAGCTACTTTAGCTTCAGTAATTCATAAATGCAGTATGCGAGTGGCAATGCCTGTATTACTAGATGGCTGTGCTGCGGTAGTTGTGGTCGGTGGCCACGCTGGAGCCGTCCGTCTTGACCACAGTGGTCTTGGAGGAGTTCTGCTGTGAGCTCCTCAAATCCTTCCTGTGACAAAGACGCTCGCGATAGTTCTGAGCGAAGATGAGCAGCATCAGAGGGTTGATGCAGCTGTGGGAGTAACTCAGACAGATACTGATGTTGTAGACATAGACAAAGGTGTTGGTTGGCCTGTTGTTGCTCAAGTTAATCACCTGAATCACGTGATACGGGCTCCAGCACACCAGGAAGAGAGCAATTACCATCACCACGGTCTTGGTGGCGCGCTTCGCCCAGACAGACTGTTTACGCTTGACTCGGCGGATGGATCTGAAGACGTGGTAGAGGGTGAGGGAGTAGAAGGTGGAGATGATGATGAGAGGGAAGATGAAGCCCAGGATGGACTGGTAGAGAGTGTACCAGTACATGTCCTCAGGCCCGTCCAGGAATATCATGCATATCTCCAGGTCGCTCTTCCTCACCACCATGGCGTAGATCATGACGGGCACGGTGAGCAGGAAGCTGCCGACCCACACCAGGATGTTGATGATGATGGTCCACTGGATGGTCCGCTTCTCTGAGGTGGGGTGGACGATGGCGATGTATCTGGGGTTAGAAACAAAGAGACACATCAGTTAGAGACCAGGGGGTTAGAGGTCAGGGGTTAGGGTTAGGTTATGTACCTGGGCTGTGCCCTAATTGCACCCCATTGCCTATATTAAGGTATTTCACTTTTTTATTTTTAATGCATTTGCAAAAATGTCTAAAAACCTGTTTTCACTTTGTCATTATGCGGTTTTGTGTGTAGATTGATGAGGAAAAAAATGTTTTATTTAATCCATTTTAGAATAAGGCTGTAACTGTAACAAAATGTGGAAAAAGGGAAGGGGTCTGAATACTTTCCGAATGAACTGTACAGTGCACTACTGTTCACCAAGGCCCATACCAGGTGGCATTTGCTGGAAACATAACGATATCTCTACAGGGATCATTCAGGAGACTCCTTTTCAATAACACCCATTACTTTACCCCAGGCCAGTCTAGTCCAGACAAAGGCATGTGAATATACAGACAGAACAACAACAAAAAACATAACTAAATCGTATTTGTCTACTGGTATTTGTCAGAAAAGCAAACAGTAATTAGTTAAGCTGGAATAAATACACTGTTTGAATGTTGCCTATTCATACGATCGATAGTAACATTTGTGAGAGCAGTCAGGCTCTAATCATGATGTGACATTAAATAAATCTAATAATGTCATATGTGTATCAGTTGGTAAGATCATGGATGCATCATAAAAACATCCTTATTCCCTATATAGTGCACTACTTTTGACAAGAGATCATAAGGCTCTGGTCAAAAGTAGTGCACTACAAAGGGAATAGGGTGCCATATGGAAGTCACACGAGGACGCTGGCATTTGCCCAAAGTCATGGGTTCAATTCCTTCAAGGATCACATACTAAGAAATGAATGCCCTCACTGTACTGTACGTCTCTATGGATAAAAACATCTGCAAAGTGGTGTACTGTATACTATTCATGTTTTCCAATGACTTTCTGTCTTTTGGGGATTAATTGACCTGGGAGCTGAAAAAAGTAACATATAAAGTGTAATGAATAAGTATATAAAGTTAGACTGATGACTGGCTTACTGCTTGATGTACAACATGAAATGAATCACGGGTACGTACCAAATAGCACCCTAATCCCTATGTGGTGCACTACTTTTCACCAGAGTCCTATGAGCCCTTGTCAAAAGTAGTGCACTACGTAGGAAAAATTATGTATTTGGGACGCAATAAATCCTAAAATAAACGATCAGAAATGCTGTTTACTGCTGATGTTAATCAATGTAATGTTTATAGCTATCTGTTGCACTATGCTGTACTTAACGACACTGTGTCACATGTCAATGAAAGAATGAAAATAATCCTACAGCCATGTCCCATCTGACAATTAAAAAGGAAGAATTTACTCTGCGCTGGTTATGTCTTTCATGATACGACTGAATACACATCCAAGGCAAGCCAAGGGATGGAGATATTACTGTAGAGATGTTGAAATATGAACATAGAGATATTACTGTAGAGATGTCTTCATGACCAAAGAGATATTACTGTAGAGATGTCTTCATGACCATAGAGATATTACTGTAGAGATGTCTTCATATGGACCATGGAGATATTACTGTAGAGATGTCTTCATGACCATAGAGATAATACTGTAGAGATGTCTTCATATGGCCATGGAGATATTACTGTAGAGATGTCATCATATGATCATGGAGATATTACTGTAGAGATGTCTTCATGACCATAGAGATATTACTGTAGAGATGTCTTCATATGGACCATGGAGATATAACTGTAGAGATGTCTTCATGACCATAGAGATATTACTGTAGAGATGTCTTCATATGACCATGGAGATATTACTGTAGAGATGTCTTCATATGGACCATGGAGATATTACTAAAGAGATGTCTTCATATGACCATAGATATAACTGTAGAGATGTCTTCATGACCATGGAGATATTACTGTAGAGATGTCTTCATATTACCATGGAGATATTACTGTAGAGATGTCTTTCTGATCAAGGCAATACTACTGTAGAGATGTCTTCATGACCATGGAGATATTACTGTAGAGATGTTTTCATATGGCCATGGAGATATTACTGCAGAGATGTCTTCATGACCATCGAGAAATTACTGTAGAGATGTCTTCATGACCATCGAGAAATTACTGTAAACATGTATTCATGACCATGGAGGTATTACTGTAGAGATGTCTTCATGACCTTAGAGATATTACTGTGGAGATGTCTTCATGACCATAGAGATATTACTGTAGAGATGTCTTCATGACCATAGAGATATTACTGTAGAGATGTCTTCATATGACCAT
>QNTS01005774.1:50243-67785 GCA_003317085.1 Hucho hucho
GTGTGTGAGAGAGAGAGAGAGAGAGAGAGAGAGAGAGAGAGAGAGAGAGAGAGAGAGAGAGAGAGACATAACGTGTCTGTGTTCCACCAGGCACAGTAATAGGTCGGGAGAGCATGTCTGCTAGGAAGGCATGATCTCTTTCCTCTATGAACACAGAGTTAGCAGACAGTCCAGTCCAGCCAAGGTTGCTGTTGGACCCAAAATAGCACAAAGACTGCTACAGAGACAACGGTGACCATTACTGGACGTCTTTGTCTCAATGGAAGCATGTTTATTGATACTTCATAGTCTCGTCCACCAACCGGATCTTTGGCTACTGGTTAAAGGCTCAACATGCAGTCGCTTCATACATTTTTGGACATATAAATTCAGATGAACCAATTGATTCTTGACAAATACAACATCACAAACACAAAATATAAGCTTGTTTTTCTCCAATGTTTGTAAACAATGCAAACAAACACTGTATAGGTCTCAAAACATTGGGTTCTATTCAATCTGTGTCGCTGAAGCGTTAAAGATTCCGCGATAGAAATGTACAAGTCATTTCACGATTGAGCCAACATATGCAGCGTTTACTGTGAATGCAGTCTTCTCCGTTAGCGCAAGAGCATACATTTCAATCACGCATTAACCTTGATCTTCCGCGATACAGATTGAATAGAACCCGTGGTTAAAAACTATAATATTGATCTTGTAGATGGTCAGTCCTTTCATCCATAGCTCTGTCTATTAATTTGATAGTGGTTACATTTATCCATTTGCCTCTTTAAGAAGAATCATTCAACTGCAAGTAATGTTAACTGGCAGGTGAATTGTGTGAGGCAGAAATTGGATCATCACTCCATACTGTGCGTACGTGTGTGTGTGTGAAAGAGGCTGTGTCTGAAATGGATGTATTACCTTGGTGTAAAACGACTGTGTGATGCTGGTGTAGAGGAGTCAGGCGCAGGACAGCAGATATGAGTAAATTAGCAATTTTACTCAAATACAATCAATACAGGTCAACATATAACATAATACGGACCGCAATACAATAAACAATCACTCACAAACAACCATGGGGGCAACAGAGGGTTAAATAATGAACAAGTAATTGTGGGATTGAAACCAGGTGTGTAAAACAAGGACAAAACCAATGGAAAATTAAAAGTGGATCGGCGATGACTAGAAAACCGGTGACGTCGACCGCCGAACAACGCCCAAACAAGGAGAGGGACCGACTTCGGCGGAAGTTGTGACACTTGGTCCCAAATGAAGATAATGAACCAATTAACCTTGAATATATGTTTTATGTATGGCTATGAGCATTCAATCTGTGACCATTTCATTATTAACTCATCAACCCTCTGGGTTATTGACATGGGAGGGTGTACATGGTATTGTAGGCTATTATACTAATTGATATGCTGTATGCTGACGGATCCATATTAGATCAGAAAATCCCCTTTTTTTGTTCTAATAAGCACACCGAAAGCAATAACATGTGTTTATTGCATGAGAAACGTTCAACTCTAGCATGTAAAGTACGCTGTAAAGGGGTTACTGTGACTTTGACAGTAGTTTACAGGCAGCTTGTGGCAAGTCAAATTCTGGTATTTCATATTACAGTACACCTACTGTAATATAAATACGGTATCAAAGCAAGTAGTGTGTAATGACACTCAGTACAATACCATAGAATTTACTGTATTATACTGAGGAAAAAATAATTAAAATAAATGCTACCATAATCGGAATGAATTAATGGATGAATGAAATTAATTATCTTAAGGGAGGGGTCTGTATTTTACTGTAATTACAAGGTATTGGTGCAAGAAGGAGGGTTGCTAGGTAAAGTGTTTACACATTACAGTATATTAATGAATGTTTGGTGTTTTTCTATCACATAGACTTCTAGAGGCCTTAACAAAGACTTCCAAATTACAGGTCTACACAGACCAGAAGGACATGGCAACCATTTACGTTTCAGATGTGCTGCCACTCCAATCTGTCCCCTTATACAAATTGATGGGGCACTATAACCACATAGGAGTTAAATTGGTACTTGCATTCTCAATCAGAACACTGACATTCCTGTCTTGCAGGAAATCACACACAGAACGAGCAGTATGGCTGGTGGCATTGTCATGCTGGAGGGTCATGTCAGGATGAGCCTGCAGGAAGGGTACCACATGAGGGAGGAGGATGTCTTCCCTGTAACGCACAGCGTTGAGATTGCCTGCAATGACAACAAGCTCAGTCCGATGATGCTGTGACACACCGCCCCAGACCATGACGGACCCTCCACCTCCAAATTGATCCCGCTCCAGAGTACAGGCCTCGGTGTAGCGCTCATTCCTTCGACGATAAACGCAAATCCGACCATCACCCCTGGTGAGACAAAACCGCGACTCGTCAGTGAAGACCACTTTTTGCCAGTCCTGTCTGGTCCAGCGACGGTGGGTTTGTGCCCATAGGCGACGTTGTTGCCGGTGATGTCTAGTGAGGACCTGCCTTACAACAGGCCTACAAGCCCTCAGTCCAGCCTCTCTCAGCCTATTGCGGACAGTCTGAGCACTGATGGAGGGATTGTGCGTTCCTGGTGTAACTCGGGCAGTTGTTGTTGCCATCCTGTACCTGTCCCGCAGGTGTGATGTTCGGATGTACCGATCCTGTGCAGGTGTTGTTACACGTGGTCTGCCACTGCGAGGACGATCAGCTGTCCGTCCTGTCTCCCTGTAGCGCTGTCTTAGGCGTCTCACAGTACGGACATTGCAATTTATTGCCCTGGCCACATCTGCAGTCCTCATGCCTCCTTGCAGCATGCCTAAGGCACGTTCACGCAGATGAGCAGGGACCCTGGGCATCTTTCTTTTGGTGTTTTTCAGAGTCAGTAGAAAGGCCTCTTTAGTGTCCTAAGTTTTCATAACTGTGACCTTAATTGCCTACCGTCTGTAAGCTGTTAGTGTCTTAACGACCGTTCCACAGGTGCATGTTCATTAATTGTTTATGGTTCATTGAACAAGCATGGGAANCCCCAAAGTTTTCTGAGCAACATTGTATTATTATTATTTCTAGTATTATTTTCATTGTTGGACAAAATTATATAAAAACACCAAGAAATCAGCTCAATGTGTTTTGAATATTAGAAATCTGTTCCCAAGTATTCCCATGCATAATAGAGAGACACGTGATCTTATACAAACGTTGCAAACATTTGGAATGATTATGTTTCAGTCAAATATGATATCTGTTTGGGTTTCTTGTGGTCAATTTGGAATCTACACATTAATGTGTAGTTACGTTCTGGCCCACCGACCATCTGCTCAAGAAACAAATCGCCCCTCGGCTGAATCTCTTGCCCATTGACTAGGTCCTTGTAGTAAAAGGCTGCATACAACGAGTGTTCTTCGTAATAACCTATAGGTTATAACTATGTTATAATCATATCCTACACCAGGTTATATCTACCTGGATACATAAAGGTGATGCTATATTCGACACCTCTCTTTGTCATGATCAAACTGACACCTATTGAATTTGGAGAGATGGAGACTTACCTGTCAATACATAGCACCGTTACAATCCCCACTGTAGTGAACTGGTTGCTAACATCCACCACCACGACAGCTTTGCACATGAAGTTCCCGAACACCCACTGTCTGTCCCGGACCAGCTGGTGAATGTTGAAGGGCATCACCAGCAAGAAGAGCATATCTGCGATGGCCAAGTTCAGCACATAGATGTCCGAGACCATCTTCTTCTTGCATGTTGCCACTGCGTATATCACCAAACCGTTGGCGATCACTCCTATAGTACACAGGATGCCGTATATGGACGGGAATATGTGCATAAAAGTCGCCAGGTCGATGAAGCTGGGTGAGGACTGAGTCGTGTTCACACATGACGAGTTGTTGGTGAAGTTACCTATTTCTTCATATTTACAAAATATGTCCGAGCTATTTATAGTCATATTTAGATCTTCAGATATTTGCCACCCTGGTCGTGACTGATAACGCGCGGGTCAGTATTATGCTATAAATAAGCACCAACACTGCCAAGCCGACGAGTCATACTGTACTAGCTTCTATCCAAATTTCTAGCGGCACAACTTGGACACCTCTTCTGGATAAACTGCAGCGCGCGTATCCTTTGGTTGACGCACTTCTTTATCTTGTAATAAACTACAGCACAAATAAAGTATGTGTTTCAATGAGATTCTGCTGATGGATCATTCGCACCAAACCTGGGAACAAGCTGATGCCTCTAGAAGAACAAATGATTCACCCAGGAAGCCGCTACCTTCCTGGACTGGAGCTCCCTGTGAGTCTCCGCTGCGCTCTCTCCCTACCCAATAGCGCACCGGATTTTCGCTGACTCTGTGAAGGATAAAACAATCCTATAGTAGTCTCCTCCCTTCAAAAGATCCCGATTTATTTAACACTTGATAAAAACGTAAATGCATTTGAGAGAAAACTGATTGGGAGATCAGTGAGTAAATCCTCCCACAAACATTTTTTGGATCTGTTTCTTGCTCTGAAAAACAACTCGTCCATGCATCCCGTTGCGCATGTCATGAGTAAATTGACTTGTGTCACGATGTTTTGATTACACGTTGCTTTATTCAAAACGACAGTATCAATGACACGCTGTTGTTGTCTAATATTATGTAGGCCTTTTATACGTCAATCACAGAATTACAGATTGGTTCATATACAGCCAATGATTCAACGAAGAATCATTAAACAATTAGACATTATTTTAGTCAACAGATCCTTTAGCATGTTACATGAAAAAGACCGTTTACTATGTTCTAAATGAAACATATTCTTTAGCGTGTTATAAATTAAAAATATTCTTAAATTTGTTATAAATTACATAGATCGTTTAGTACGTTATGAGTGAAGCAGATCGTTTAGTATGTTATAAATGAGAAATAGTCTACTGTCCATTAAGCCCCAGAGTTGATGTCCACGTCCCCGCTAAAAATAGAATTAGCAGAATACAAAAATTCCGTTTTAAAATCCGTCTGTTTAACCCTACTGCTGAGTTCGAATTTGACCGATTTACAAGTTTTCTCTCTGAAAAATGTAGTTAATTTAATCTGATTGTCATAAAGTTCCATGACTTTGTCCACACAGGGCATCTGAACACACACAATAAATACATTTGGATGATTCTCATAAAATTTCGGGTGTTTTATTTTAACTTTCGTACACCTGTGGTTATTCCAGGTCAAAATTGACCGGTCATTAGAAATGAACACACACACACACACACGGATTTGGAAGGAATGCTTTCTACCAAAGGTTCATAGCACCTTGGCACAAGCCAAAGCGATCATCGAAATCCAGTCTGAAATCTCAAATTAATGGTGGAGATGTTATAATAACTCTATTCCTTCTCTTCACGGGTGATATCCATCAATGCCCTGGACCTCACTTTATCACCAACCCCATCAAACGGCCTATGCACCCATGCTCCTCTTGCCAACGTTGGATAAAGAGTAACAGCAAAGCTTTGGTATGTTTGGAATGCGCGCAGTGGATTGATCAAAATGCAACCATTCTAGCTTTGGGCATGGGGTCAATGAAGCTTACGGTTGCTGTCTGTGTGCTGTACCCGAGGGGTGTGTGAGCATTGAAGGTGGAGTAAGACCAGAGGACTGTGGAGAGTGCACGGGGGAGGGGGGTCGGGGGTCCACAGCGGAGAAGAGGCCACCAGAGGCGAGTGACGGGGGACACGGTGGTGAGGACGATGGAGTAGCACCTGGGGAGGGGTGCTCCATGGCGGCAGAGAGGCCACCGGAGGCAGTGCAGTGGGAACCGAGTTACAATGGATCGGGAATTCAATGAGGCCTTTTGGAAGAAGGGCTTACATTTTGTGCACTTAAACGTCCGAAGCCTTCTACCGAAGATCGATGAGATACGCCTGTTGGTTTGCAAATCAGAGGTGGGTGTCTTAAATTGCGACAGGTAATTACTCTGTTGTCAGGAAGGATCGGAATCGGAACGGTTGGGGGATATGTGCGTTGAAAGATCAGACATTGCTTTTAACGTCAGATCGGATTTAATCGCTGATCTGGAGATTGTCTGACTGGATGGATATCTGCCTTCCCAAAACCAAACCGATTTAGTTGGGTGTGTGTTACAGACTGCCCAATCAGAATGCATTCTATGAAGGTCTCGAAATTGTGTTGTCAAACTGTAATGATTCCCTGTTGAAGGAAATAATTCTGTTAGCGGATTTCAATACTAATGTCTGCAAAAAGAATAGCCCAACCCACAATGTATTTATGGACTTCTGTAGATCACTTGCTCTGACCCAAATGATAAAAGATCCCACCAGGATATGTGAAACAGTGTAAAGTACTATTGACTTAATATTGGTGTCTGATACATCTAAAATATCGCAGAGTGGACTAATAGTATATGGAATCAGTGATCATTTTGCACAAGGAGGATTTTTAAATATATATTTAAGTGTCACAAAACCGTTAGAATAAGAGGACTCAAAGAATACTGTGTTGAAAAGTTTAGGGAGGAAGTGGGTATAATTGACTGGTCACCTGTGCTGGATAGTGTAGGGGTAGACAGTGTCTGGGAAGTCTTTGAATGTAGATTCATTGATGTGGTGAATGTGATGGCTCCCATTAGACGGGTAAAGCAGAGATCTAGCCCTGATTTAATCATGAGATTCTATAATCTATCCAAGCAAGGAATAAGGCTTTTAAAAAATTTAAGAACTCTCAAGAGCAGCCTGATTTTGTCCAATATATACGTCACATAAATGAAGCACAGAGCAGGATGCATGAAGCTAAAGAAAATATTTTGCTGAGAAAATATTTGAGAACAAAAATGACCTTAAAAAGCTTTAGAAATCATCTTAAGGATTAGCCCCTTTTTTTCAATTTTCACCTAAAATGACATACCCAAATCTCACTGCCTGTAGCTCAGGCCTTGAAGCAAGGATATGCATATTCTTGGTACCATTTGAAAGGAAACACTTTGTAGTTTGTGGAAATGTGAAAGGAATGTAGGAGAATATAACACAATAGATCTGGTAAAAGATAATACAAAGAAAAAAACAACCATTTTGTATTTTTTTTTGTACCATCATCTTTGAAATGCAAGAGAAAGGTCATAATGTATTATTCCAGCCCAGGTGAAATTAAACATGTTGGCCACTAGATGGCAGAAGTGTATGTGCAAAGTTTGATCCAATGAACCATTGCATTTCTGTTAAAAATGTTGTATCAAGACTGCCCAAATGTGCGTAATTTGTTTATTAATAACTTTCCATGTTCAAAATTGTGCACTCTCCTCAAACAACAGCATGGTATTCTTTCACTATAATAGCTACTGTAAATTGGAAAGTGCAGTTAGAGTAACAAGATTTTAAGCTTTCTGCCAATATCAGATATGTCTATGTCCTGGGAAATGTTCTTGTTACTTGCAACCTCATGTTAATCGCATTAGCCTCTGTTAGCTCAACCGTCCAGTGGAAGGGACACCGGCCCTAGTGACACCCTAGTGACACCATAGTGACAACCTAGTGACACCCTAGTGACACCATAGTGACACCCTAGTGACAACCTAGTGACACCCTAGTGACACCCTAGTGACAACCTACTGACACCCTAGTTACAACCTAGTGACACCCTAGTGAACCTAGTGACACCCTAGTGAACCTAGTGACACCCAAGTGAACCTAGTGACACCCTAGTGACAACCGACTGACACCCTAGTGACAACCGACTGACACCCTAGTGACAATCTAGTGACACCCTAGTGAAGCTAGTGACACCCTAGTGACAACCTAGTGACACCCTAGTGAACCTAGTGACACCCTAGTGAACCTAGTGACACCCTAGTGACAACCTAGTGACACCCTCGTAACAACCCAGTGACACCCTAGTGACACCCTAGTGACACCGTAGTGACACCCTAGTGAACCTAGTGACACCCTAGTGACAACCTAGTGACACCCTAGTGACACCCTAGTGACATCCTAGTGAGAACCTAGTGACACCCTAGTCACAACCTAGTGACACCCTAGTAACATCCTAGTGACACCCTAGTGAAAAATGGCGCCTGAGAAGAAGGCAGACGTTTTAAGTGTCCCCAACCGATTGTGTTGTTTTGTTTGTTTATTTGCGTTGTTTGTAACTTATTTTCTTTCTTATTTTGTACATAATGTTGCCGCTACTGTCTCTTATGACCGAAAAATTACTTCTGGACATCAGGACTGCAATCACTCACCATGGACTGGCATAATATTTTTTTTTCCTTTAACGAGTCTGATGAGCCCGACGTGAACGATATACTGCTTTCTCAGGAACAGGCCCAGATCCCCGTGATTTGCATGAAGAGGAGGCAGAGAAAAAGGGGCCAGAGGGCGGGCAGACTTCTGAGGATTCGTAGGTAATCGAATAAATCCCCACTTCCTTCCATTCTGCTAGCAAACATGCAATATTTGAAGAATAAAATCTACGACCTATGCGCCAGATTAAACCACCAACAGGACATTCAAAACTGTAATATCTTATGCTTCACGGAGTCGTGGCTGAACGACGACATTATCAACATACAGCTGGCTGGTTAGATGCTGTACCGGCAGGATAGAACAGTGGCGTCTGGTAAGACAAGGGGTGGCGGACTATGTATTTTTGTAAATAACAGCTGGTGCACGATATCTAAGGAAGTCTCGAGCTATTGCTCACCTGAGGTAGAGTATCTCATGATAGGCTGTAGACCACGCTATCTACCTAGAGAGTTTTCGTCTGTATTTTTCGTAGCTGTTTACATATCACCACCACAGTCAGAGGCTGGCACTAAGACAGCATTGAATGAGCTGTATTCCGCCATAAGCAAACAAGAAAACGCTCACCCAGAGGAAGCGCTCCTGGTAGCCCGGAACTTTAATGCAGGGAAACTTAAATCCGTTTTACCAGATTTCTATCAGCATGTTAAAAGTGCAACCAGAGGAAAAAAAACTCTGGACCACCTTTACTCCACACACAGAGGCGCATACAAAGCTCTCCCTCGCCCTCCATTTAGCAAATCTGACCATAACTCTATCCTCCTGATTCCTGCTTACAAGCCAAAATTAAAGCAGGAAGCACCAGTGACTAGATAAAAAGAAAAGTGGTCAGATGAAGCAGATGCTAAGCTACAAGACTGTTTTGCAGCACAGACTGGAATACGTTCTGGGATTCCTCAGATGGCATTGAGGAGTACACCACATCAGTCATTGGTTTCATCAATAAGTGCATCGATGACGTCGTCCCAACAGTGACCGTGCATACATACTCCAACTAGAAGCCATGGATTACAGACAACATCCGCACTGACCTTAAGGCTAGAGCTGCCGCTTTCAAGGAGCAGGACTCTAACTCGAAAGCTTATAAGAAATCCCGCTATGCCTTTCGACGAACCATATACAGGCAAAGCGGCAATACAGGATTAAGATCGAATCGTACTACACCGGCTCTGAAGCTCATCGTATGTGGCAGGGCTTGCAAACCATTACAGACTACAATGGGAAGCACAGCCGAGAGCTGCCTAGTGACACGAGTCTACCAGACGAGCTAAACTACTTCTATGCTCGCTTCGAGGCAAATAACACTGAAACATGCATGAGAGCACCAGCTGTTCCGGTAGACCGTGTGATCACACTCTCCGCAGCCGATGTGAGTAAGACTTTTAAACAGGTCAACATTCACAAGGCCGCAGGGCCAGACGGATTACCAGGACGTGTACTGCGAGCATGCGCTGACCAACTGGCAAGTGTCTTCACTGACATTTTCAACGTCTCCCTGTCCGAGCCTGTAATACCAAAATGTTTTAAGCAGACCACCATAGTGCTTGTGCCCAAGAACACTAAGGTAACCTGCATAAATGACTACCAAACCGTAATACTCACATGTGTAGCCATGAAGTGTTTGAAAGGCTGGTCATGGCTCACATCAACACCATTATCCCAGAAACCCTAGACCCACTCCAATTTACATACCGCCCCAACAGATCCACAGGTGATGCAATCTCTATTGCACTCCACAATGCCCTTTCCCACCTGGACAAAAGGAACACCTATGTGAGAATGCTATTCATTGACTACAGCTCAGCGTTCAACAACATAGTGCCCTCAAAGCTCATCACTAAGTTAAGGACCCTGGGACTTAACACCTCCCTCTGCAACTGGATCCTGGACTTCCTGACGGGCGGCCCCCAGCTGGTAAGGGTAGGTAACAACACATCCTCCACGCTGAACCTCAACACAGGGGCCCCTCAGGGGTGCATGCGCAGTCCCTTCCTTTACTCCCTGTTCACTCATGACTGCACGACCAGGCACGACTCCAACACCATCATTAAGTTTGCAGATGACACAACAGTGGTAGGCCTGATCACTGACAACGACAAGACAGCCTATGGGGAAGAGGTCAGAGACCTGGCCGTGTGGTGCCAGGAAAACAACCTCTCCCTCAATGTGATCAAGACACAAGAGGTGATTGTGGACTACAGGAAAAAAAGGACAGAGCACGCCCCCCATTCTCATGGACGGGGCTGCAGTGGAGCAGGTTGAGAGGTTCAAGTTCCTTGGTGTTCACATCACCAACAAACTAACATGGTCCAAGCACATCTCTTTCTCTTGCCAATGACGGGGATGTTGGCCTTGTTGGGTGTTCGAAGTCCTGCTTGTTGAAGAAAAAATCTTTGTCTATTCCGAGGTGAGTGATCGCTGTCCAGATATCCAGAAGCTCTTTTTTTTTTCCATAAGATACGGTGGCAAAAACATTATGTACAAAATAAGTTACAAATAACGCAAAAAAACAAACATATAACAGCACAATTGGTTAGGCGACCATAAAACTGCTTCCATTTCTTCCGCCGCCAATTATATGATCTCCTCTCTCTCTCTTCTCTCTCCTCCATACAGATCGTATTACATTACATGTTTGTAATTTTAATATATATATATTTTTTCATTTTACCTTTATTTAACTAGGCAAGTCAGTTAAGAACAAATTCTTATTTACAATGACGGCCGGCCGACGCTGGGCCAATTGTGCGCCGCCTTATGGGACTCCCTATCACGGCCGGTTGTGATACAGCCTGGATTCGAACCAGGGACTGTAGTGACAACTTCTTTGATTGATGACACCGGACACGTTTCAGTTTTTGGTTCTATATGGCAGACATAGGAAACGGCTACGGATAGCGGAAAGCAAACCCCCTTCTTGAGTCAATACTGTCATCTATTGGTAAACATAAATATACCAGGCTACTACATAACATACTGTATGTTCTCCTCTCTCTCTCTCCCTCTCTTCCATTTTTACACTGAAAAGGTTCATCTACTTCAATAGCTTTGGCAATGTAAACACGTTTCCCAAGCCAATAAAGCTCCTTGAATTGAATTGAGAGAGGAGAAAATAAGTGAATTAAACAGAGGACAGTGCTGTCTTACGGCTGATAACATCACATGTTTAGGTTGTCATATGATTCTCTCTCTCTGTTCTCTTTCTCTATTCTCTCTCTCCATTCTCTCTCTCTCTCTCTCTCTCTCTCTCTCTCTCTCTCTCTCTCTCTGTCTTTCTGTCTCTGTCTTTCTGTCTCTCTCTAAACTTGTTTGAGCATGAAAGTCATGCAGCCAAATATTTAAAAAAAACTTACCGCTGGAACTTTCACCAAGTCTATTGCTGGCCTCATCTATGGGTTGATGTTTAGTGTCGTAGAGAGACATTATGGATATTGTCCTTAAGGTTAAAACATGTGATTAATCGAATGGAGAAAAGGCATTGAGAGGCAATTAGTACTGTTATGGCAGCGGCAGGTGAAACACCAAATACAGATGTGGGATCTTCATTTGATAACTATTTTATAGAACGCAAATTTGTAATGTATTTGAGTATGTTTTTTAAACTACAAAAAATGTTATTTAATTAATTTCCTGCAGCAGCAAACTGGTTCAAATTGAGATCATACATCTGTACATTATTTATGAACCTTGATCTTATTTTAAATGAACTGTAAGTCGTTCTGTTGTTGACCTGTTCTTGTCTGTATTAATGTTCTGTATTATGTCATGTTGTACAGTACATTCGGAAAGTATTCAGACCCCTTCACTTAAAAAAAAAAAAAATACATTACAGCCTTATTCTAAAATTGATTAAATTAATTGTTTTCCTCATCAATCTACAATCTAGTATTCAGACCATTTGCTATGATACTCAAAATTGAGCTTGGATGCATCCTGTTTCCATTGATCATCCTTGAGATGTCGCTACAACTTGATTGGATTCCACCTGTGGTAAATTCAATTGATTGGAGATGATTTGGAAAGGCACACACCTGTCTATATAAGGTCCCACAGTTGACAGTGATTGTCAGAGCAAATACTAAGCCATGAGGTCGAGGGAATTGTCCGTAGAGCTCAGAGACAAGATTGTGTCCTAGGCACAGATCTGAAGAAGGGTACCAAAAAATGTCTGCAGCATTGAAGGTTCCCAAGAACACAGTGGCCTCCATCATTCTGAAATGGAAGAAGTTTGGAATCACCAAGACTATTCATAGGATTGGCCGCCCTGCCAAATTGAGCAAATCAGGGGAGAAGGGCCTTGCTCAGGCAGGTGACCAAGAACCTGATGGAAACTCTGACAGAGCTCTAGAGTTCCTCTGTGGAGATGGGAGAAACTTCCAGAAGGACAACCATCTCT
Organism: Hucho hucho; assembly: GCA_003317085.1. Classification (NCBI taxonomy): domain Eukaryota; kingdom Metazoa; phylum Chordata; class Actinopteri; order Salmoniformes; family Salmonidae; genus Hucho; species Hucho hucho. Next base: position 62,944 of record QNTS01005774.1, read on the forward strand.
GCAGCACTCCACCAATCAGGCCTTTCCGGTAGAGTGGCCAGATGGAAGCCACATGACAGCCCACTTGGAGTTTTCCAAAAGGCACCTAAAGATTCTTCGACCATGAGAAACAAGATTCTCTGGTCTGATGAAAACAAGACTGATCTCTTCAGCCTGAATGCCAAGCGTCATGTCTGGAGGAAACCTGGTACCATCCTCACGGTGAAGCATGGTGGTGGCATTCTCATTCTATGGGGATGTTTTTCAGCGTCAGGGACTAGGAGACTAGTCAGGATCTAGGGAAAGATTAACAGAGCAAAGTACAGAGTCATCCTTGATAAAAACCTGCTCCAGTGTGCTCAGGACCTCAGACTGGGGTGAAGGTTCACCTTCCAACAGGACAACAACCCCTAAGCACACAGCCAAGCCAACGCAGGAGTAGCTGAATGTCCTTAAGTGGCCCAGCCAGAGCCCGGACTTGAACCCGATCGATCATCTCTGGAGAGACCTGAAAATAGTTTCATGGTATTAAATTGTTCCCCATAAGCCCCTAATGACATTGACAGATACTGAACAAAAATATAAATGCAACATGAAACTATTTCAAAGATTATACTGAGTTACAGTGAAATCAGTCAATTGAAAAAAAGTGACTAGGCCATAATCTATGGATTTTACATGACTGGGAATACAGATATGCATCTGTTGGTCACAGATATCTTTTAAAAAATGGGCCTCACAATGGGCCTCAGGATCGTGTCACGGTATTTCTGTGCATTGAAATTTCCATCGATAAAATGCAAGTGTGTTCTTTGTCCATAGCTTTTCCCTGCCCATACCATAACCCCTACCGCCACCATTGGACGTACTGCCAAATTCTCTAAAACAACGTTGGATGCGGCTTATAGTAGACAAATTAACATTCAATTCTCTGGCAACAGCTTTGGTGGACATTCCTGCAGTCAGCATGCTAATTGCACGCTCCCTCAAAACTTGAGACATCTGTGGCATTGTGCTGTGTGACAAAACTGCACATTTTAGAATGGCCTTTTCTTGCCCCCAGCCCAAGGTGCACCTGTATAATAATTATGCTGTTTAATTAGCTTATTGATATGCCACACCTGTCAAGTGGATGGATTATCTTGGCAAAGGAGAAATGTTCACTAACAGGGATGTAAACACATTTGTGCACACAATTATAGAGAAATAATCTTTTTGTGCTTATGGGAAATTTCTGGGATCTTTTATTTCAGCTCAGGAAAATATTGGACCAACATTTTACATGTTGCATTCATGTTGTTTTCTTCAGTGCATGATAACCACAGCACTTTGATTGAAATATATATAAAATATATAGACGCAAAGCGCAAAGAAGGTCCAGGAAGTGCTGACCCGGCACAAAGCTCAAGGCTCTCCACTTTCCTCTTGTATTTATTTAGCAGACAGACAGACAGAAGCAAATACTCCTCCAGAAATGTAGCAGCCTATATCCCTAAACACTACCAGTCTGATATGCTGTATTGCATGGAAACGAGACCATTTTTCAGTCTGATCAACTGCAGGCTACAAACAACAGCAGATGTATAGTCTAACCTACTATGTGCCCTGTTCCTCTGGGGGGAAAAAAAGCAGTATCGTTGTGTATTTATAGCTCATTTGTTTGTGAGAATGTAAATGTGATAAAATGTGGTTTATATTCATACTAGGCTACAATTATTAACTGGAATTAATCAATAAACACAATAGCTGAACAGCTAGGAAACTTTACGGGCCCCAGAATAGTTTTCCCGCCACATCACTCTGGTGCCTGTGGAGACACTTCTAAAAGTCTGTCTGTTATGGTAGATTTTATTTAAGATAAAATTATTTAAATATCTAATGATTACCTTGATATTTTGCCATGTGTGTTGCTTTTTACAATAGTTTCTTATTGGGGTCAAAATGACCCCAGTTGGTAATCCATGTATGTAAAATACAGTGAGCTCCAGAAGTATTGGGGCGTGTTACACATGGGGTGGCAGGTAGCCTAGTGGTTAGAGCGTTGGACTAGTAAAATAAAAAGTATTGTGCTCCAGCACTTTGGATTTTGAAATGATATGACTGAGGTTAAAGTGCAGACTCTCTTAACCAAAAATATTGGGACAAATCCACTTATGTGTATTAAAGTAGTCAAAAGTGTATTATTTGGTCCCATATTCCTAGCGCACAATGATTTCATCAAGCTTGTGACTCTAAAAACTTGTTGAATGCATTTGCCCAATAGAAATGAATGGTAAATAATGTATTGATGAGTGAGTAAGTTACAGACACACAAATGTCATACCCCCAAGACATGCTACACTATGTAGGGAATAGGGTGCCGTTTGGGATGTTCACCTACTACTTGTCCAGCAGGTTATGACAGCCTCTGGTCACATAACAGACAAAATTGACATTTGTGGTGCTTTTAATAACCATTTTTCCTTAGCTGGACATCTATAATTGCCACCCGGACTATTTGTATTGACACCCCCCCGCCGGTGTGGCAGTAATACGGTCACCGCAACAGCCCTAGTTGTGCATACAGCCCAGTACATCACTGGGGCCAAGCTTCCTGCCATCCAGGACCTATATGCTACGCGGTGTCAGAGGAAGGCCCAAAAAATTGTCAAAGACTCCAGTCACCCAAGTCATAGACTGTTCTCTCTGCTCCCGCACGGCAAACGGTACCGGAGCACCAAGTCTAGGTCCAAAAGACTCCTTAACAGCTTATACCCCCAAGCCATAGACTGCTGAACAATTAATCAAACCCCCACCCACCCTCCCCCATTACGTTTTTACACTGCTGCTACTAGCTATTCATAGTCACTTTCCAAATGACCTCGACTAACATGGGGATTATTGGGTAGTTTGGTTCATCAGGCTGACCCCCAGTCTTCATGGAGGGGATTATTGGGTAGTTTGGTTTGTCAGGCTAACCCCCAGTCTTCATGGAGGGGATTATTGGGTAGTTTGGTTCATCAGGCTAACCCCCAGTCTTCATGGAGGGGATTATTGGGTAGTTTGGTTTGTCAGGCTAACCCCCAGTCTTCATGGAGGGGATTATTGGGTAGTTTGGTTCCTCATGCTGACCCACAGTCTTCGCTTGAAGTTATTGAGGGATGATTAGGTTTTGGCAATGTGAATATAAGAATTCCAGAGTAAGGTACCTCTGTATCTGATAGAGAATTGACTATATGAGGTGCGGCAGTCGGGAAGGTGAAGGTTATCACAGTCTTGTGTTATATAGATTTCAGAATTAACCTGGACGAATCCGTTGAAGGGTTTAGGTAAACTGTCTGGGAGGTATGAGTATTTGTAGATGAAAGGGCATAATTGGCTTACATTAATGTCATAAATAGACAAGATATTGAGTTCCTAAACAAAGGTGCAGATGGAACCAGATAATTAGGCGGCTATTCTTGCACATTTATTTTGTATGATGAGTATTTTGTGTAGGTTGGAGGCATATGTACTGGCCCAGACAATATCACAGTAAATGAGATATGGGTAAATTAACTTTACACCGGTTATAATTCAGAGGAATCTAGTAGATGTGACTTGTCCATTTCATTCCCACCAATTTGTATATATTTCTTAATATTTCTTACTAGTGAATACAATAAAGTAGCATTTTCTAACATTTAAAGATAATTTGTTTATCTGGAAACATAATCAAATCAAATCAAATCAAATTTTATTTGTCACATACACATGGTTAGCAGATGTTAATGCGAGTGTAGCGAAATGCTTGTGCTTCTAGTTCCGACCATGCAGTAGTATCTAACAAGTAATCTAACAAATTCACAACAACTACCTTATACACACAAGAGTAAAGGAATGAATACGAGTATGTACATATAAATATATGAATGAGCGATGGCTGACCGGCATAGGCAAGATGCAGTAGATGGTATGGAGTACAGTATATACACATATATATATATGAGATGAGTAATGTAGGATATGTAAACATTATATAAATGGCATTGTTTAAAGTGGCTAGTGATACATTATTTCATCCAATTATAATTATTAAAGTGGCTAGAGATTTGGGTCGATGGCCGAACGGCATAGGCAAGATACAGTAGATGGTTTAGAGTACAGTGTATACATTTGATATGAGTATGTCGGATACGTAAACATTATATACAAAATTGTTTAAAGTGGCTAGTGATACATTTGTTACATCCAATTCCTATGTTTAAAGTGGCTAGAGATTTAAGTCAGTATGTTGGCAGCAGCCACTCAATGTTAGTGATGGCTGTTTAACAGTCTGATGGCCTTGAGGTAGAAGCTGTTTTTCAGTCTCTCGGTCCCAGCTTTGATGCACCTGTACTGACCTCGCCTTCTGGATGATAGCGGGGTGAACAGGCAGTGGCTCGGGTGGTTGTTGTCCTTGATGATCTTTTTGGCCTTTCTGTGACATCGGGTGGTGTAGGTGTCCTGGAGGGCAGGTAGTTTACCCCCGGTGATGCGCTGTGCAGTCCTCACTACCCTCTGGAGAGCCTTACGGTTGTGGGCGGAGCAGTTGCCGTACCAGGCGGTGATACAGCCCGACAGGATGCTCTCGATTGTGCATCTGTAAAAGTTTGTGAGTGATTTTGGTGACAAGCCGAATTTCTTCAGCCTCCTGAGGTTGAAGAGGCGCTGTTGCGCCTTCTTCACCACGCTGTCTGTGTGGGTGGACCAATTCAGTTTGTCCGTGATGTGTACGCCGAGGAACTTAAAACTTTCCACCTTCTCCACTACTGTCCCCTCGATGTGGATAGGGGGGTGCTCCCTCTCCTGTTTCCTGAAGTCCACGATCATCTCCTTTGTTTTGCTGACATTGAGTGAGAGGTT
>QNTS01005775.1:37436-50421 GCA_003317085.1 Hucho hucho
GTGTTGACAGACATCAGCAGCATTGATGTGTTGTGCTCTAGCTTGCTGCTGTAGCCTACTGGCACCATCTGTTACGTCATTAACATTAGCTACAAGTTGTAGCAAGCTAGATAACGTTACAACAGTCCCATTCAAAGTAGCTAGCTACAGTAGCTCCCGAGCATGATTCTTGAGTCACTCAGTCCCTCCTTGCTAACTTACCATGCCCATTGGCAAAAACTGTAGTTCCAAGACTTTAGACATCTTCTGATAAACCGAAATATGTAGTGACAGTAAACAAAACAAATTATACTATATTGACAGCAACAATGCCACTTGTTAGCCTGAGCTCAAGAGTAAAAGTCTTGAACCTCTTAACCACAGTTGTGGAAAATTCGATCCAAAGATTAAGGCAGAGACTATTTAAAAATATAATAAACATATTTAATACAAGCAGCTGCAGAGGAGATCCACCTCTAATTTCACAGCAAGGAAGAAATGGTTACATGTCCCTTATATAGTGGGAGGTGATAATACAATCATATTGTTTACACAACAGTTCTTTCTATACATCAATAGTTCCAGAACACAATGGCCTTGTGTTAGGGTGCAGACATACCAGTAGTCTATGAAACGCATAACATTACAGTACAACACAGAACATATCCCTTGAGAAGTGACAACAGTTCACCCCAAATTCTTCCACAACATCTTTCAAACTGATTTTTGATGCTCAGTACATATTTGTCAAACTAATACCAGTGGATAATCAAGCACAATACAAAAATGTCAGTTACGACACCTGTCCTCCAATATTGCACAACACTTTAGCTAAGACAGGGAGGAGGTAGATAGATTGATAAACCAAAGCAAATGTAATGGACTTCAGCATTTGGATTAATCACGTTCTTTTTATTTATTTTTATTAATCACGTTCACAACCAAAGTTATTTGATGCGCAGATCATGAAGTGCACTAAGGCAGTGCTGCATTTAAAGACACTGCCACCTGCTGGCTTGTGCCTGAAATGTGATGATCAGAGTCCTCAACAGCCCATTTGAGTTCTTTAGAAAGCGAGATAGATATATTTGACAGTTTAGTAAAATAAAACGTGTCAGGGACAACACAAAGTCAATGTCTTCCATTGTGGTCCCTTAATGCTTGTTACTCAAAGTGCAAAATGAAAACATGTTTGACAAGGAATGGTTTCTTTCTATTGATATCATGTTGGCCTATCTATGTAAAACGTCCAACCAACCATCGATACAACCATTACTCAGTCAGTAGGAAATATGCACAAAACTTTCGTTATTCAGCTAGCTACAACCAGTGAGAAGACAATACCACCAATTAGGCTCCAAACAAGCCTTATTCTTGCGACGTATTATGCGCAGTCATAAAGCTATGAGGTATGACGTAACCAAGCATTAATTCACTACATAAACTGTGTTCAGATTTAATATGCTTACATATGAACAATTTATAACATTGAAAGAGTTCCCAATACCTCTCAGAGAGTTTAATTCTGTGGTCAAAGCCGTTTCCAGTGGGCTAACTACACTAATAAAAACTCATCTTAGCTTTGGTAATGATCACAAAGAACTCAGATTGGAAGGCGTGGGCTTACTTGTTGTAATAAATATATAAGACAATATCTTCATTCACAAAACAAACTTACATCGAGAGGAAAATCTTTCTGGAACATGCTTATTCCTGACATTGTCTGGAAAAATGCATGGTTAAGGCCTTACAAATATTGTAGAACAAACAAAATTAAGGAAGTGCACTTTAAAGTTTTACATAAGATATATCCATGTAATTCTATGTTATCCAAATTCATGGCTATTGATGATATCTGCGAATTTCTGTGAAAAAGGTGAAAATCTGTCTCATTTGTTTTTTTAATGTAAATTTGTCAGAATTTTGGGAAAACCTTGCAAAATACTTATTTACCATTATGAACACTACTCATGTTTTTGACATGAAAGATGTAATATGTTACTATTGTAATGATAACAAGACCATTGAAATGATTTAGATATTTTTTATTCTTGTTGCCAAATACTTTATACACAAACAAATATTCCAAAATTCTACACCGAAATGACACATATTTTTGATTGAATTTAACTCTTATTAAAACATTAAACCTAGTGAATAACATCTTCCTGAATCATTATAATAAGATTTTTTCAGAGTGAGTACAATTGCACAATTTTTTTTTATTTTTTATTACTGCATTGATAATTTTTGTATGTTTTAGTATTTTCACGTTAATACCTGCATTCTGTTTTGTATGATGTAACAATGTAAATTGTTGATTTGTATTTTGAATTAATACTAATTATTATTTTTTTTTAAATGTGTTCAGATTTGATTTCATCTGTACAATCGGTTGTTGCAGATAACCTTTAGCCTTTTGGTGCACAGCCTTCCCAACCTGTATAAGATATCAACAACCGTAGGATGACATCAAGTGACCTACAAAAAGAATGGCAAACGGCAGCTGGGGTGAAGTGCGACGAGGACGGTTCGAAACAGGCTCCTAGGGGCAGGGCTGAAGTCGTGCAAAGCTAGAAAAAAGCCCTTCATCAATGAGAAGCAAAGAACAGCCAGGCTGAGGTTTACAAAAGACCATACGGATTGGACAGTAGAGGACTGGAGTAAGGTCATCTTCTCTGATGAATCCAATTTTCAGCTTTGCCCAACACCTGGTTAGACGGAGACCTGGAGAGGCCTACAAGCCAGTGTCTCGCACCCACTGTGAAATTTGGTGGAGGATTGGTGATGATCTGGGAGTGCTTCAGCAAGGCTGGAATCGTGCAGATTTGTCTTTGTGAAGGACACATGAATCATGCCAGGTACAAGGTTGTCCTGGAAGAAAACTTGCTTCCGTCTGCTCTGACAATGCTCCCCAACACTGAGGATTGTTTTTTCCAGCAGGACAATGCTCCATGCCACACAGCCAAGTCAATCATTAAAAATGAATATTAACTTATTTTCTTTGCATTATTCGAGGTCTGACAACACAGTTTTTTGTTATTTTGACCAGTTTTCATTTTCTGCAAATAAATGCTCTAAATGACAATATTTTTATTTGGAATTAGGGAGAAATGTCAGTAGTTTATAGAGTAAAACAAAAATATTCATTTTACCCAAACACATACCTATAAACAGTAAAACCAGAGAAACTGATAATTTTGAAGCGGTCTCTTATTTTTTTAAATATATATATATATCCAAATGTATGGAAATGTTTCCCTCAGAAAGCAATGGATCGTAATAATGAGAGAATCAAAAGAGCTTTAAGATGCCACCCTTATTTGGTAAATATAAAATACACATTTGTTTTGTCCTGTTTTTGTTATATTATCACCTTTTAAATTGAGTGATGTGTTGACGGTTGAATCCAGTGAGGGTTAACACCCCTGATTCTGTGATGTGGCCAACCGGCAAGGTGCACAGAAGGCCAAAGCCTGTAAGTCCTATCCGACCTGAAATCAATAACACATACACATTAGTTATGCATTCTGCAATGAGCAAAGCAGTGTCTAATTCATTCTTTACTGTTTACAGCCAATCATTGTGAGCTATGGGCAGGACCAGACATCTGGGGATGGATGGAACATCAATCCAGAGCCTCTCAGCCAGGTCATCTCTGCTGTTCCCATAGAGACACAACACATAGATCAATCTGTTGATTCATATGGCCATTTTGGTTGGCTTGGTTGAATTGACAATCATCCATTTGAGATGCTAAAGAATCCGATACTATGGAAGGTCTTTAGCCCCACCCCTAATGTTATGGGAGTTGCATTTATTGCATTTCAGTTACCCATGTATTACTCACTACTTGTACAACCATGTTGGATTGCCTACATATTCTACATTTCCTTGAGAGTCAATGCTAGTGTATTCTATGGCTGCCATGAGTACATGCCTTTCTGTCTCCTCAGTCTGGAAGGGTGACTCGGCTGATAGAGAAAATATGATGAGGGGAACTCATCATCCAATTCTGATGACTTTTCCATCTACTCCTTCACTGACTGTGAATCTGAGGTAAAAGAGTTGTACCCTACCGTACATGTCACTGTGAGGAGGACAACAAAGTCAATACTAGTTGAATCTGATACACAGTGTGATGATGAGGATCATGAAAGGAGGACACCACCGCTGAAAGTTGAGGATGGAAAGGTGACAAAGCTTTAAGTGAAGGATATGGACGAGGATGATGATCGGTTTATCTCCTCCCCCAACACAAATTGTTGAGTAACTCTTCCACTGAATGTGGAGAATGGACAATAATCAGCTAGCTCTCTCTGACACACAGCGTGATGATGGCAATGATGCCTCTACTGAGGACAGTCCAGAGCCTCCAAAGGAACCACAAGGACCACTGAAGGACCATCGACTGGTAGGCATCTCTTACATTTTACACACACAGTGTAGAGTTACCTGGGATACAGATATCTCTAATTTCACCGGTTCGGGTTGTAGGAGGAGGGACGGAGACACTCAAGTGACTTATTCCGCAGTGCGGTCTAACTCCACCAGGGGTGACAGGCCGGGACGTCTGTCGTCGACCTGTTCTTCTGTGTCACCTGGTTGTGGTTGCTCCTCTCGGACTCCTCCTAGTTTCTTATCCTGACCTCAATAGAACTCAACCTGGAGGAAGGCCTGAAGACGCTCAATGACAGTCAGGACATCAACCAAGAGAGGCGGAAGGAGGGATGCTGTAGAGGATGGATTGCGAAGTGGATGGGGAGGAGGAAGGAAAGACTGAGGGATGAAGACGTGGCTAGGGAGGTCAAGAGGATGGGCGAGGAGGTGAGGGCACTGATCCAAGTGATGAAGAGAAACTTCAGAGAAGGTGATCTTAAGGCAGTAGACCTGGACAGGTGGCTGAATGACTTGGAGGTTGAAAGTGGCATTCAAGAAATGAGCTGGAGATGGCCGAAAACAGACAGCATGGCAGAAATGCAGACCAGAAGAGCCAAGAACAGGCTCCTCAAGTCTGGAAAAAATAACAATGTCCAGAGCTTTGTAAGTTACTCCTACTTATTGAGTGTAGTCATGTATCTGCAATGTGTATAGTTTAGTTATAAAGTATATCTACAGATTGTTTTTAACAATCCTGATTTCCTGATATTTTAATTTCCATTCTGGTCCTACAAAGCCCAGGGAAGGTCTCTGGTCCTGTGTCTGGCAAGACTGGCCTCTCTCCTCTTGTGACCTCAGCGCCCTGGACCCTGGCTGAAGCCCTACGGGCCCTGCCCTCTGCTGTGGCCCCTCCCTCCCCAGAGAATGTCACGAGGCCTCTGACCTCTCAGCCCTGTCATTATTGCTCTGCCCGCTACAGAGAACTTCCCATACCGCCGCAGCCCTTGGCCTGCCCCCATCACCAACCTGAGTGAGACCGGCCCCACAGGTGAGAGGAAATACAAGAAGGGTATGTTGGCCGTAAGTCCTTCTATAGTGTGGCAAAGCTCTAGATATAGTAGCTCAAGAGAAGAGAAACCCCATAAGCTTACATTACTTTATCTCCTTGTCCAAAATATTCAGGAAGGGAAGGTCAATAAGAAAAGAAGGGCAAGGCCAAAAAAGTAGTGAAGGAAGAGAAGGCCAGTAAGATGCAACAGATGGAAAATGTTGGAGAAAGTAAGGAGGACAAGAAAGAGGAAAAGAAGAGTCTGAGGAAGAGGTGAGGAAATAGAGGAGGGAGAATTGGAACATAACCAGGGAATAGTAGACTAGAGAATTAGAGAAATAGAACGATGTAGCAGAGAAAGAGCAGCTATCTGATGTGTACATGTATATATTGTACTTTTCATAATAAAAAGCATGTTAATTGTCAATAAAGTGAAGACAATAGGCTACATAACAAAATCCATCACACTGCTTTGCTTTATCTTGGCCAGGTCGCAGTTGTAAATGAGATCTTGTTCACAACTGGCCTACCTGGTTAAATAAAGGTGAAATAAATAAATACAAATTAAATGTATAATTATTGTGTACAAAACATAAAGGACACCTGCTATTTCCATGACAGACTGACCAGGTGAATCCAAGTGAAAGCTATGATCCCTTATTGATGTCACTTGTAGATGAAGGGGACAGGACAGGTTAAAGAATGCCGGCCAAACCCTCCCCTAACCAGGGCGACGCTGGGCCAATTGGGTCTCCCGGATCGCAGCCGGCTGCGACAGAGCCTGGACTCGAACCAGGATCTATAGCTAGCAACTGCGATGCAGTGCCTTAAACCACTGCGCCACTCGGGAGGCAGGGTTTCATATTAAATCATGCATAAATCCCTTGTGACAAGGGGAATGGAAGCTTTTGAATTGGAAATTGCTAAAAAACGTCTAGCCTTTTTATCTATGGGTAACAGGGTTGACGTGTTATGCTCGACACACTAAGTTTCCCACCACAAAACAAAAAAATGCAAAAAAGAGCAGAACTAGCTCACGAGCTCAACTAGGACCTGCATTTTGGAGCATGTCTAAAAAGCTTTTTGTCTTTTACAACTCTCCCATTCACCTGTGTGAACTTCAGCTTCATGGCATGCTAGCCTTTTACTGGCTGCGGAGAGCCGTTTCTTTTCTGTTTGGATTGTGTTGTGCACCAGGTTTTTATGTCTTTCCATGTTCTGTTTTTGAGAGCTGGTTCTGACCCTTTACATAACAGGCAATCCTCTTGCCGGGAACCTTCTTTAGCACTTTACATTTTCCCAAATGCTTCCAAACTGATGCTTTCTCACAGCTGCTCCTGGGCCTCTTGGGTTGAGAAGTCATTTTCCAAACCTAATCGCAAACAAAGAAAAGATTAAAAACACACGATGGTCCAACACAATAGGGGAGGGGGGCATAGGGAAGGTAAGGGAGAGGAGATAAAAAGGAAAGACTTCCTCCGTGTCAGGTAAGCAGTCTCAAAGTGTACCCTCACCAACTTACCGGACTGAGTGAGTTCTGAACATCCCTCGCTGTCCTCTGATCCTGCGTCCAAGTCTTCTTGAGCTTCTTTCTGGTATCTGACTCTTTAGGGCGTTTTGTCAGTTCTTTCCCAGGCTTGCCTGAAAAACACAAAAAGATGGAACATACATAAGAGGAACAACAAATCCACATATAAGCAAGCAACAACATTACAGCGCTCCCTTGCTTTACAAAAGCAGCCGCAGTCTACTGTCACCTACTTACCAGACTGAATGAATTCTGAACAGCTGTCACTCGAGCTTTCGCTGTCAGGTTCATACTCACTTTGATGCAGCCGGTGTCACTCAGCTGGTGTTTTGCATCATATTTGTACAACAGCTGATGAAATTATGAAAAAATGTTATCAGTGTAACTTCCTGATAGTTGCTGATTGAAAATACAATCTACATAAAACATTCTAATCAGCAGGTTTTGCATTGGTGGAGTTTTGGCTTGCTTGGTGACATCACCAGGTGGTCTAAGTTAATAGAGTAATAACAAAGTTAATAGAGTAATAACAAAGAGTTTGAAATATCTCTGCCAATAACAGCTAATTTTGAGGCTACATTTCCCTCCTATTAGTGGATTGATCCATGTTAAATCGTGCTTTGAGGCTATATAGTGTTTGTTTACATTTACTTAGTTTACCCACATTGGAGTAAAACAAGCTTATATGTTGAGTTCTGATGGGGTACAACAGTTGAACTAAGCTCATGAGGCATTTATAAGTTATATTCTTCAAGAATCAATGGGTATATATCATTAAATTGCAGGTCCAAAATGGATTTTGCAACTGCCGATTGCCACTAAAACGCAGGAAATGCACTTTAAAATGCAGGAAATGAGGGAGGGATCGGCGGTTGGCTACATTCCTTGGCACCAGAGAGATTCCTGCTTTTATCCATGTTCTGACAAGAAAATGTTTAAATAGACAAGTCATTAATAATGTATAGTATGACAGATTACCTACGGCAGCAACAACTGTCTCTCCCAGTCAAACCTTCCCTTCTAGCACCGCACTGTCTCTGCCAGTCCTGCAGCAAACAAACAAACAAACAAAAAATGTATTTGGACCATCCTGAATATCTATATTTGAATAGTGAAATATTCCAAACGCCTAGCTGCCATCAAAATACATTCACTGCTAAACAAAATGTCTCACATTGTGACTTGCCCAAATAACTCGGCCTGCCACAGGAAAGCTACCTAGCTAGGACCACATTTGCATTACAATGTAGCTAGCTACCAGTAGCTAATTTAGCTAGCTAGCCTAACATTACCTGTGGAGATTTTTTTTAACATTATGCACAACACAAAATAATTTCATATGAGAACATCTAAGACATCATAGCAAAGATAAGCAATGCAATAATAATCCATTCCGAAATGTATTAATGTCTACTCCAGCAACCTTTAGCAGCTAGCGAGCTAGCTGGCTAATTAACCGATCAGTATAGCCAGGAAAAATGGCTAGCTAGCTAGCTAACATAATGCTTCAACATAGCTAATACTTTTCCATGCATCGACGAAATGTAACCCGCTACTGCTACATTGGCCGAGTTATTGTTGAATAATAGGTAAATTCGTTTCAAATAATATCGCTAGTAACTTCAAAATACTTACAGCTGAAATACACTGGTGTTTTCTTTGTGAGCATGGTGAGCTGGAGGAAGCCGCATCCACATGTAGAGTTGTGGGGGAGGGGACAAGTTCCCCAAATAGACCCTGGCTTTGGATCAGGTTTGAATTCCCCCCCACTAATGGTCCTCCTTACATTTGGGGAGGGGAAGCTGATCCTAGATCTGTATCAAGGGGAAACTTCACCCCAGCACATGCAAAGAGAGATGGGGGGAAGGGGAGGAGAGAGAGCATCGCTCTCAGGATTGCCAGATCATGTACAAAATCTACCAGTAAGAAAATGGTTTCAGAATATAATACATTACCTTTAGCAGTTCAAATGTCTTAATTTGCTCCATTCCATTAGTCTTGTTGATTGATTGCTGATATCTAGTTTCACAGAAAAGATGGTGTTGATGAAGAGCATCCATATAGTTCATACTGGTGGTCCTACCCATCACCCACTTCACTCCATTAACCCTAAAATTGCTGCTCACATGGTGGTGTGTCTAAATGTATCTGACTTTAGGTTAGTTCTTAAGGTTAAGAAGGTAAAGATTGTGTTAGGCTGTGTTGGGAGCACTAGTGGCAATGCTGCCTCACCCAGATCACACATTGCCGTATATATTGTAGCAAGCTTAACCCAACACTTACAACCTTCTGATCTCTTGGTGTAATGGATAAGGTGTTGGCTTGCTAGTCGCTGGACTGGGGTTCGAGTCCCAGTTGAAGCTACCCCCAAATTTGATACATTGGTATCAGAAGTGGGATAGTGTCCGTTTACTTTGCACATTCATCTACTGCACATCCAGTATTAAATTGCTATACTGTAATTACTTCGCCACCATGGCCTATTTATTGCCTTATGTTCCTTATCTTACCTCATTTGCACACATTTTTGTATATAGATTTGTTTTTTTCCCCTACTGTATTATTGACTGTGTGTTTGTTCACTCCAATGTGTAACTGTGTGTTGTTGTATGTGTTGAACTGCTTTGCTTTATCTTGGCCAGGTCGCAGTTGTAAATGAGAACTTGTTCTCAACTTGCCTACGTGGTTAAATAAAATAAATAAATAAGCCATCAAAGAGACGTGTACACGTCAGAGACTTGCTATAAAGAAGTGTGGGGGCACGCTCTCCCCAAGGAAGGAGGTAATGTAGCAACCTTAACTAAACACCGAGCGACCTCATCGAGAAGTTTCGACATCTTGGCGTAGCGCTTAAGGTGTTGGCTTGACAGTTGATGGACCCAGGTTCAAAACCTGTTTGGGGCGACCGCCTGAATTCACTAAAATATATTTGTTTGCCTACAGGCAGGGAGACCCGGGTTTGAGACAAAAGGGGCATTACACCATTGCTGTTTGCAACAAAAAACAACAACAGCTGGTGCACGATATCTAAGGAAGTCTTTGCTCGCCTGAGGTAGAGTATCTCATGAAAAGCTGCAGACCACACTATCTGTATTTTTCGTAGCTGTCTACACACCACCACAGACCGATGCTGGCACTAAGACCGCACTCAATGAGCTGTATACTGCCATAAGCAAACAGGAAAACGCTCATCCAGAGGAGCGCTCCTAGTGGCCAGGGACATTAATGGAGGGAAACTTAAATCGGTTTGACCTAATTTCTACCATCATGTTAAATGTGCAACCAGAGGGGAAAAAGAACTCTAGACCACATTTACTCCACACACAAAGATGCGTACAAAGCTCTCCCTCGCCCTCCATTTGGCAAATCTGACCACAATTCTATCCTCCTGATTCCTGCTTACAAGCAAACGGTCAATAAAAAAGTGGTCAGATGAAGCAGATGCTAAACTACAGGACTGTTTTGCTAGCACAGACTGGAATATATTCCTGGGATTCTTTCCGATGGCATTGAGGAGTACACCACATCAGTCACTGGCTTCATCAATACGTGCATCGATGACGTTGTCCCCACAGTGACTGTACATACATACCCCAACCAGAAGCCATGGATTACAGGCAACATCCGCACAGAGCTAAAGGGTAGAGCTGCCGCTTTCAAGGAGCGGGACTCTAACCCGGAAGCTTATAAGAAATCCCGCTATGCCCTCTGACGAACCATCAAACAGACAAAGTGTCAATACAGGACTAAGATCGAATCGTACTATACCGGCTCCGACGCTTGTCGGATGTGGCAGGGTTTGCAAACTATTACAGACTACAAAGGGAAGCACAGCCGAGAGCTGCCCAGTGACACGAGCCTACCAGACGAGCTAAATAACTTCTATGCTCGCTTTGAGGCAAGTAACACTGAAACATGCATGAGAGTATCAGCTGTTCCGGACAACTGTGTGATCACGCTCCGCAGACGATGTAAGACCTTTAAACAGGTCAACATTCACAAGGCCACAGGGTCAGACGGATTACCAGGACGTGTACTCCGAGCATGCGCTGACCAACTGGCAAGTAAGTGTCTTCACTGACATTTTCAACTTCTCCCTGTCGGAGTCTGTAATATCAACATGTTTCAAGCAGACCACCATAGTCCCTAAAGCCCAAGAAAACTAAGGTAACCTGCCTAAATGACTACCGACTTATAGCACTCACATCTGTAGCCATGAAGTGCTTTGAAAGGCTGGCCATGGCTCACATTAACACCATTATCCCAGAAACCCTAGACCCACTCCAATTTGCATACCGCCCCAACAGATCCACAGATGATGCAATCTCTATTGCACTCCACACATGGACAAAAGGAACACCTATGTGAGAATGCTGTTCATTGACTACATCTCAGCATTTAACACCATAGTGCCCTTAAAGCTCATCACTAAGCTATGGACCCTGGGACTAAACACCTCCCTCTACAACTGGATCCTGGACTTCCTAACGGGCCGCCCCCCAGGCGGTAAGGGTAGGTAACAACACATCCGCCTCGCTGATCCTCAACACGGGGGCACCTCTAGGGTGCATGCTCAGTCCCCTCCTGTACTCCCTGTTCACTCATGACTGCACGGCCAGGCATGACTCCAACACCATCATTAAGTTTGCCGATGACAACAGTGGTAGGCCTGATCACCGACAACGACGAGAAAGCCTATAAAGAGGAGGTCAGAGACCTGACAATGTGGTGCAAGGACAACAACCTCTTCCTCAACGTGATCAGGACAAAGGAGATGATTGTGGACTACAGGAAAAGGAGGACTGAGCACGCCCCCATTCTCATCGACGGGGCTGTAGTGGAGCAGGTTGAGAGCTTCAAGTTCCTTGGTGTCCACATCACCAAACTATCATGGTCCAAACACACCAAGACAGCCGTGAAGAGGGCACAACAAAGCCTATTCCCCAGCAAGACACTGAAAAGATTTGGCATGGGTCTTCAGATCCTCAAAAAACTCTACAGCTGCACCATTGAGAGCATCCTGACTGGTTGAACCACCGCCTGGTATGGCAACTGCTCGGACTTTGACCGCAAGGCACTACAGAGGGTAGTGCGTACGGCCCAGTACATCACTGGGGCCAAGCTTCCTGCCATCCAGGACCTCTATACCAGGCGGGATCAGAGGAAGGCCCTAAAAATTGTCAAAGACTCCAGCCACCCTAGTCATAGAATGTTCTCTCTGCTACCGCACGGCAAGCGGTACCGGAGCGCCAAGTCTAGGTCCAAATGACTTCTTAACAGCTTAGCCATAAGACTACTGAACATCTAATCAAATTCTACCCCCCTCCCACTGTTTTAAGCTGCTGATACTCTGTTTATTATCTATGCATAGTCACTTTACCTTTACCTACATGTACATATTACCTCTATTACCTCGACTAACCGGTGCCCCCGCACAATGACTCTGTACCGGTACCCCCTGTATATAGCCTTGCAATTGTTATTTTACTGCTGCTCTCTAGTTATTCGTTACTTTTATAAAAATTTTTACTTATCTATTTTTTACTTAACTGTCACGATCTCCTTCAAAAGAACTGGACCAGGGCGCAGCGTGCTTTGAGTTCCACACAATTATTTATTACCAACATGGAACGTACAAAAACCAACAAAAGAATGAACAGATCGTAACGTCCGTGTAGCACACACACAGGTACTTACAAAAGCACAATAACCCACAACCCAGGTGGGGGAATGAACAAACTAAATAGGATTCCCAATTAGAGGCAACGAACTACAGCTGCCTCTAATTGGGAACCACACAAAACCAAAACATAGAAAACCCTAGAAACCCCTAGTCACGCCCTGACCTAACACACCATAGAGAACCCAGAGGGCTCTCTATGGCCAGGGCGTGACAGTACCCCCCCCCAAAGGTGCGGACTCCGACTGCACAAACTGAAACTCGATTGGGGGGGTTTAGGGTGGGGCACTAGCATCGGTGGCAGCTCCGGTGCGGGACGTACCGGGCTGGAAAGGCGCACCGGACTCCTGGTGCGTGGAGCCGGAACAGG
>QNTS01005776.1:32716-65402 GCA_003317085.1 Hucho hucho
AATAGGTAAGTCGTTTTCAGTTTGAATATTGTGGCTTTTTAGTCGACATAGTCACATTAATCCATAAAAAAATTGCTGTTTGATGTTTCACCGTAACATTATAGAATGTTCCTTCAAATCGTTTAACTGAAATTGTTACTCTGGCAACATGTTCGCTGCAAACATAAGCCTTGTTGAACTCGCCTCTGGAGCGGCAAAGATGACATGGTCGCTTTTTCAGGAGGGTCAGCCTGATCTTGGCAATGTATTGATTATCCAATCTATCAAGCAAACAAACAAGTTGGCATGAAATATATATGATTCATAGATTAGTGAACTTACTGTGAACCAGATGTATAGATCTAGAACCAGGTAATCCTAAACCATCCATATCTTAACCATTAGGAAGTCAAATGCAACGCTGATCTTAGACCAGTGGATAGGGGCAACGTCAGCCTTGTATTTACAGAGCCTTGTTACGTGTCTTTCCATGTTGGGCTTGTGCTGTGGCCTTGAAG
The DNA here is from genome assembly GCA_003317085.1 of Hucho hucho. Classification (NCBI taxonomy): domain Eukaryota; kingdom Metazoa; phylum Chordata; class Actinopteri; order Salmoniformes; family Salmonidae; genus Hucho; species Hucho hucho. The sequence goes on from QNTS01005776.1 coordinate 33,214, forward strand.
GAATCAATTTCAGCACGTAGAGGCTTTTCATAATCCTTATTTGGAGCTACGCCCCATCAGAAATATAGTCTATTGACGATTGAATGCAACCTTAAAGCCCATGACACTGTCATATAGGACTATTTGCCAGCCAGTCAAGTTTTTTTCGTTTCTAACATTGTACCTGTGCCCTTTAGTAAGGATGTCAACTAAACAGAAGATGGGTTGTCTTATCATGTTCATCGTTCATGTGTATGCCTACCTCTTTGACAAATGCAGGTTAGAGCATGTGACCTAATACGAGAACAGTGGTGTGCATGTGTGTGTGTGTGTGTGTTTGCGTGCCTGCGTGTGTCTGTAGGCCTGTGCACCATGGTGGTAACTGTAGTGATTGATCATGCGAGCCGCGTGTGGCTGAGGCTGAGAGAGAAAGAGAGTTGCCTGTCTCTTGCGCACGCTGACTCCCGTCGCCTAGCCAACCCGGTGGGGTGGAAGTGCGCGTTCCTTTCCAGTTCCCTCTGTCTGTGTTCTAATGCTGCGGCTGCGCGGTTGACATAATAAAGGTTAGCTCCGGTGCCCTTGTTTAGATTTTCACAAACGGACTCATGTTATTGGCTAACAGATAGCTTGTGTTTCATCCGCTACGAGAGTGTGGCTGAATGAGGCAGATTTTAGGCGATGATGCTGTTGCCCTAGCAACAGAATTACCTCTCTGTATTCGCTAGTTTTCCACGGCATGTTGGAGTCTCGCGTGCAGTGCAGTGGTCTCAGCAACAGGGGTGAGGGAAAGGGAGAGGTGGGGGAAAGCGGTGGGACGGGACGTCGTGTCTTTTGTATGGTTCCTCTTCTACCATCTCACAGTATTTAATGAAAATGGGTTTAGTTTTGATTGAAACGCGGATTATGTTAGCGAATTCCTCATTGTAATATTTGGTCAACAGATGGTGTCAACAGAGAAGCAACAGTGAATGTGAAAATAGATCAACACGTTATTAAATATATTGCATTATGACAATTTTCTATTTTTACTCAACTAGGTCACTTCAGATTTCAATAATAATGAGTGAGGGTAGTTAGAACCAAGATGTCAGTGCAGTACAGTAGATCATTACAATTCTGTGGCACTAATACTCATATAGAATGATTGAGAGGAATGTGAAACAATGCAGAAGATGGAGAAAGGCAGTGAGATATCAGTACTCAAAAGCCTGGAATGGGTGGAAGTCAGCGGTGAGTGAGATGGACAGTAGAAATAATGAGAATGCATCAAAGCTGGGACCGAGAGACTGAAAAACAGCTTCTACCTCAAGGCCATCAGACTGTTAAACAGCCATCACTAACATTGAGTGGCTGCTGCCAACATACTGACTTAAATCTCTAGCCACTTTAAAAATAGGAATTGGATGTAACAAATGTATCACTAGCCACATTTAAACAATTTTGTATATAATGTTTACATATCCGACATTACTCATATCAAATGTATACACTGTACTCTAAACCATCTACTGAATCTTGCCTATGCTGTTCGGCCATCGACTCAAATCTCTAGCCACTTTAATAATTATAATCGGATTAAATAAATGTATCACTAGCCACTTTAAACGATGCCATTTATATAATGTTTACATATCCTACATTACTCATCTCATATGTATATACTGTACTCTATACCATCTACTGCATCTTGCCTACGCCGATCAGCCATCGCTCATCCATATATTTATATGTACATACTCGTATTCATTCCTTTACTCTTGTGTGTATAAGGTAGTTGTTGTGAATTTGTTAGATTACTTGTTAGATACTACTGCATGGTCGGAACTAGAAGCACAAGCATTTTGCTACACTCGCATTAGCATCTGCTAACCATGTGTATGTGACAAATAAAATTTGATTTGATTTGAATGCTCCATGAAGATTTGATAGCAGCCTTCCCATTTGTAAATGGTGATGATATCCCCTTCAGTGTTTTTGTTCAATGTCCAATGCCTAATGCCCAGTTTGGTGATCAGCCTGTGTGTGTGTGTGTCACTGTGTGTTACTGTGTGTCAGTGTGTGTCTGTCAGTGTGTGTGTCAGTGCATGCACAGTGGCAGTGCCAAGCCATGCATGGACAGCAGATGCCAGTGTGAGATTTACTGCTCTGATTGAAAATGGGAGTGTGTGTCTCATTTAGCCAACCAGTGCTGTCATGACTTCAGCTGGTCACATGTGTTTTTTTTCAGGCCATCGTTAGACACAGTGTGAATATACATGGTTTCACTGGGCCACATTTGCTCCCTCCATCCGTAGTGTGTGTGGTGTAGCTATTGGTGTCTGTCATGGCATGTAAGTTAATCTATTGGGACTGTGGTTGGCACATTCCCCTTTGGAACAGAAAGTTGTGATTGTGAAACATGCAAACAACCTTGCTAAATTCACAACCGTATGTTGGTTGATGTGTCTGAGCATGTAGCCTACTTCATCATAGTACAATGTGTACAGTACTTCATTCATACGTTGTATTTTTGGAGCCGTGGTATATCTTTGCCTCAGTGTCTCTGTGTGTGCTTGCTTAGTCTGTAATTGTGTTAGTATGCCAAGTGTCTAAGATAAAGAATGCTCACACTGTAATGCACCTTTGTGGTGTGTCAGTGTGTCAGTGTGTCGGTTGTCTTGGTTAATTGTGTGAGAGTGTTCTCCCTGTGAGAGTGTGTTCAGTGTCATAGGGAGAGAGTGTAGCAGAAGCAAGGAGGAGTATTACAGCCAGCTACTAAAGCTTTTAAGCAGTATTGTACCTAATTTCAGCAGGCAGAGAATTGGCCTTATTTTAGATGGCTGCACACACACTACCTTCTCCCAAAGCTCCCTTCCATTTCTATTCCCTTTTCTCTCGCTTAACCCCTCACTTTCCTTTCTCTCTGTCTCTGTTCCTTCTACAATTTTCTTTGGTTTTCAGACAGTGGCCTATCCCATTTGCAACTAGCTCCCACAGTCTCACGTCAGAATTAGACATTCATCCATGTTTCTCAAACATTACATTTCGAAGTTGTTGCAAGCGTCAATTTTCAGTGTTTAAGGTTAAGTTTAGGTGTTAACTCGCTATCGCTGGATTCGAACTTGCAACCTTCGGAATCAGATAGCAGATGCTTGCACCTATCTGCCATCCCCGTCCACATTGCCCTAGCAAAACTGAAACCGGTTTCCACGTAATCTCCTGACATCCTCAGACATGGATGGACGTCAAATACTGACTTGTATCACAGGTGACCTTTTGCTCCCTCCTCTCTTTTTTGTACTCTCCCATTCATTCCAATCTCCCTTCATCCCTTACCCCTCTAATTTTTCCTGCTCTCCATTTCTGTCAACTTCCCTTCTCTCACTGTCTCGCCGTCTTCTGTCTCCACCTCTCTCCTCTCTCACTACCACTCTCTCTGTCCTCTTTCTCTCCATCTCTCCCTACACTCCTCCATCCCATGTGCTGTTTCTCTCCCCCCCTCCTCCTGCCCCTCTCTCCCTCTCTCCCTCTCTCTCTTTTTCCCTTCCCCCATATCCCCGCTCCCCTCCCTCCCCATCTCTCTCTGCCACGCCCGTGGGGTTGCGGTTAAGGATGGGGATGTTGCTCTGTATGTGCTGGAAGCTGTTGTGTGTCAGTAAGGCACACATTTTGTTCTGCTGTTTCTTTGTTAGGACTCAGTGTCACTCACATCCAGGTCAAAGCTGTGATGGTAATCTCATTTACACACACAGCCACCCAGAGCAGTGTACCGCAAAAACGCACCCATCCTATGTTGTTCACAGAGGCACACACACGCGCGCACACACACACACACACACACACACACACACACACACACACACACACACACACACACACACACACACACACACACACACACACACACACTCACTCACTCACACAAATGCATTTAAAATGGTTAAGGTAATCCAATTTATAGACAAGCACTCACACCATGCATCCAGAGGGACACACACACACATGCGCACGTGCACACACACACACACAGTAACACACAGATGACACAGGCTCATCAGTGTCACTCCCTCAGCTATTCAGTCATTCTGCGCGGCACCAAAGGAACACATCAAACTGATGACAGTGCCTCTGAGACAACCTACTGCCCCACACACACACAGAGACAGAGGGTTAGTTATGCAACCGCCCCTCATGCCAAACAAACACACATTCAGCACCCAGAAATATCGACTCCCCCTAGCCTTCCCCCTGATCCTTCTGGACAGATAAGGAGAGGAGAGGAAAGGAGGGGAGAGGTTTAAGTGAATCTGGTTACACAGTGGAGCTGCCAAAGTACTGGAATCAGGACTGCTTATTCCACTGTCCTCACGTATCAGTGAATTCTGCACGACGTGTCTCTGCAAGATACTTATCTCATCTGCTGTGGCATCATTTTCTCTTTTCTCTGTATTTTTTCTCTCTTACCCCTCTCTTCTCTGTCACAGTCTTTTGAGCTCATTGGTAATCGCACAAAGTTTATTCAACGATGTGTCTTCACCACAGTTATTAACATAATACTTATTTCAGTGTGGTTGTGGTGCTATTGTAAAGACTTTGCATTCAGTTTGGCAATGGTGCTGTGAGTGTGCCTGGACTCTGGAGTTAGGCCAGGCCTAAAAAACAGTGAGTCCTGAGCATACCCTGGCTGAGTACTGTGAGATTCAGCATATTGTGGTTCTATCCAGGTGATGTGGGCGTCTATGAACTAGCAGGCTGTATTAGTGTTGACGTCAGCAGGCCTCGTTGGACACTGCGGCAGAGCTGAGGTGTTGGCCCACAGACCCAGTGTGTGTTTGTGTGTGTGTGTGTGTTCTTCCCTACTGTAAACACACAGTATCAAATCAATCAATCAATCAATCAAATGTATTTATAAAGCCCTTTATACATCAGTTACAGTTTTGCCTATTGCTTACACACTTTTTGCAGAATTTGGCTCATTATGTCAAAACTCAACACATAAGCCAATCAGACATAATACTTGGAGATTAACAACTCACATACATGCCAAAATGAAACACTGCAATCAAAACTCAACACTCCTTTCTAAAAATGAAATTCTTGCAACAAAACCATACACACAAGCAACATTTGAATTACTCTTTCATATCACCAGCAACACACTGATGGGCTTTATATAAAACACTGCAGTCTTTGTGTTTCTATTTTTATTGTCATTTTCTCAGACTCAGTCTTCTGTAAAACTCAAAAGTAGAATTTCTGCAGTAATCAAACAGTATTTACAAAAATCTAATTTAGCAAAAAAACAAAAGTAAAAAAAACAAAACAATTACTGGATAAATTGCTATTGGGGGGAAAAAACATATACTTGTTTTGTGTGTGTGTGTGCGTGTGTGTGTGCGTGTGCGTGGTGGGGGGCGGGGGGGCTTATGGATCACGCCTTCTGTTCGGATCTGGCCNGAAAATAATTCCTCGATTGCATTTAGAAAGGGGCTGTAAGGGGGCAGGTATAAAACTGTGAAATGATTATGGTTGTTGAACCAATCTCGGACCAGAGCAGCCCGGTGGAAACTAACATTATCCCAGATGACAACAAACCTGGGCTGCTGTGGTCTGTCCTGCACAACTGCATGTAGTGCATCTAGAAATGCAATGATCTGTCCTGTATTGTAGGGACCTAGAGTGGCATGATGATGCAGGACTCCTTGGACACTAATTGCAGCACACAAGGTGATATTTCCCCCACGCTGCCCAGGGACATTTACAACAGCCCTTTGTCCAACTACGTTACGGCCCCGACGCCTGGTTTTGGCCAGATTGAAGCCTGCCTCATCCACGTAGATGAACTCATGCGGCAGTTCGGCGGCATCAAACTCCAGAACTGTCTGTAACAGAAAATATTGAATAGTGTTACTGAAAACACATACAGTAACTACAATGTCTATATTTTCACACAAGTAGGGGCTGGGTTGGCTGAGTATAGACAAAAACTACAAGCTACAGGCAGGGCAGGTGGCAGCATAAACCCTCATTCCCACATCACAATATATAGTATGTAAAGTAAAGTGACACATACCTGCACATAATCATGGCGCAGATCCTTGACCCTGACACTGTTCCTCTCAAATGGCACCCAGTACAGCTGCTTCATTCTGAAGTTATGTTTCTGTAGGATGCGACTTAGTGTAGAAATGCTGACCCTGTTGATATTGTTGAATTCATTTCCATTTGCAATTATGCGTTGTTGCAACTCACGAAGTCGGATTGCATTATTTTCTCGCACCATTTCAATGATGGCAAGCTCTTGTTGTTGAGTGAAGAGCCGTTCCCTTCCACCTTGAGGAGGTCGTCCAACCATTCTGTAGAAAATGCCACCACAAGATGTCATTGGTTAGGTTATTTTTCACATACTGTACTTTCAAACTGTACACAGTACTGCAACATCACAATGGTATTCCTTTACATATACAGTACCTCACAGCACTACCCATTTTTGTATAGTATAGTTAGTACAGTAATACTGTAATATGATACAGAATCATGTGACACATACAGTAGGTACAGTCTGGAGTAGAAACTTGAAGATATACCTGTTCTCCAGTCGGAATGTCCTTATTATCGATGCTACTGTGTAGCGACTGAGGTTAGGGTGGACTCTTTGCCCAGCCTCCCTCATGGACAGGCCATGATTTATCACATGGTCCACCAGAGTAGCCCTGATGTCATCTGATATACGTCTCCGCACTGGTCCTCGTCCTCTTCCACGTCCTCTTCCACATCCGACTCCTCTCTCTCTTTGTCCTCCTCTTACTCTGACTCTCATTGCCTCCATGCTTGCAAAGTTCTAAAAATGGCTTACCTGAGGCCTATTTGTAGTGCTATGGCTCAGACTGATTGGTGTTCTGTTTTCTGTGCAAGTGTTTTCAGGTGTGTATGTAAGTGCATACAATTGCCAGATGAGTTTTGCATTTTGAACAGAGTGTTTTCCCAATGATAACAGGTGATTTCGTTTTTGAACAAAGTGTCTAATGTAAGAAAACGTGTGTAGTGTTTCGCAATAAGTGTGTTACAGAATTGCAAACAAAGTGCAAAGTTGACATTGTGTTTAAGCTATGGTTACACTGTGTTTAAGGTATGCTACAAGAAGTTTAGGTATTGAGGCTTTGGTCTAAGCATTCGGTTTTAGTGTGTAAGCAATGGGCAAAAACTGTAATGTCACAAAGTGCTATACAGAAACCCAGCCTAAAACCCCAAACAGCAAGCAATGCAGATGTAGAAGTTGTGTCATGGCAGAGATGGGCGACTAGTATTGACTAGTATTGACTACAGAGTCATTCATTGTTGTAATCACAGAGAGAATAGAGCTGTAGCTTTATATGACTCAACATGTGAGGACATGCATTGACATGGCATTTACACTGACTCAACAAGGAAAAGCATTCAAGCTAAGTATCAATAAAGGAGTCTGTTTATTATCAGTTTATTATCTCAGTAATTACAGTAGGCCCAAGGAGCAGTTATGCATTTTTTTTTATACCAAGTTGCTTTAGGTCAGTCCAGTTCAGTTAGTTCTGGTTCTAAGTGGATCAACCCGGGTTGGTTCCACTGTGAAGGGTAATGTCAGTTCTGTTTGGTTCCGCTGTGAAGGTCATGTCAGTTCTAGTTGTGTATCGGTCATGTGACCCCTGACCCTGTTATCTCTCTACAGTTAGCCTACACCCAGAAGTTTGTCTACTCTCTAAGCCTTCACTCTTACAGTCTCCCTCTGCCTCTCACTCTCTGTCTGTCTCTCTTTCTTACCTATTTTCTCACTCCATCATTATCTCTCTTGCAATCTCCTATGCTCTCGTCTCTCTTATTCATCAGTATTGTGTCTGTTTCTCCTTTCATCCACTCCACTGACCGTCTCTCCTCCACTCTTCTCTCTGACATAACCTCTGGTTTCAATAAGTCTCAGTGGATTGGGTGCATGGTAATGTGGGTGGGTTCTGTATGTTTGCCCTGCCACAGTCATTCCTGCCTTTCTCTCCACTGCAGTGGAATCAAGGATCAGGGTCAGAGGATGCTCCTCAGGACTCGTGTATGTCCACTCTATTTGTCTACATGAATAGTATTGCTGCATTTGTGAATGTATTCATGTAAATAAGGTATTTCTGTATTACATGTTTTATAAATTTCCTAAAATTCCTAAAAATGTATTTTTTGGCTTTGTCATTATGGGGTATTGTGTGTAGATTGATGAGGAAAAACATTAATTTAATCAATTTTAGAATACGGCTGTAACGTAACAATATGAGGGGTAGTGAAGGGGTCTGAATACTTTCAGAATGCACTGTATATATACAAATGCTTGTGTGTATAGTACCGTACCTATATTAGTACTGTATAATAATATTCAGATCTCTAGAGTATGTATTCCACAACTGTTCCTATACCAAGGGAGCAATGTGTAACGATGTGCGCTGAGAGTTGGGAAGCAAGTTCAGGGAGTGAATACATATAATTAATAAATGAAACAAACAGCTCACTGACATGAAATAGATACAGATACAATGACGACTGGGGAAGGAACCAAATGGAGTGACAAATATATGGCAGGTAATCAAGGTGATGGAGTCCAGGTGAGTGTCAAAATGCGCAATTACGCGTTACAACGGTGACAGGTGACAGGTGTGCGTCATGACGAGCTGACTGGCGACCTAGTGGCTGGAGAGGGAGCACACGTGACAGAATGTATAATGTTTTCTGAGTCAGCTGTCTATTGTCAGCTCATATGGGAGTGGAATGTGAGTGCAGATATGCAGTAGCAGCCTTTACTCTTAGTTAATATTACAGTAGTCTATACTCTTAGTTAATATTACAGTAGTCTATACTCTTAGTTAATATTACAGTAGTCTATACTCTTAGTTAATATTACAGTAGTCTATACTCTTAGCTAATATTACAGTAGTATTTACTCTTAGCTAATATTACAGATGTCGTTACTTTTAGCAAGTATTACAGTAGTCTGTACTTTTAGCTAATATTACAGTAGTCTTTACTCTTAGCTAATGTAACAGTAGTCGTTACTCTTAGCTAATGTTACAGTAGTCGTTACTCTTAGTTAATATTACAGTAGTTATTACTCTTAGCTAGTATTACAGTAGTCGTTACTCTTGGCTAATATTACAGTAGTCCATACTATTAGCTAAAATTACAGTAGTTATTACTCTTAGCTAGTATTACAGTAGTCGTTACTCTTGGCTAATATTACAGTAGTCCATACTATTAGCTAAAATTACAGTAGTCATTACTCATAGGTAATATTACAGTAGTCTATACTCTTAGCTAATATTACAGTAGTCTTTACTGTTAGCTAATATTAAAGTAATTACTCTTAGCTAATATAACAGTAGTAATTTATCTTAGCTAATATTACAGTAGTCTATAATCTTAAAAAATATTACATTAGTCTTTACTCTCAGCTAATGTTACAGTAGTCTTTACTCTTAGCTAATATTACAGTAGTATACACTCTTAGCTAATATTACAGTATTCATTACTCTTAGCTAGTATTACAATAGTCTTTACTCTTAACTAATATTACAGTAATATTTACTCTTAGATAATTTTGCATTAGTCGTTACTCTTACCAAATATTACAGTAGTCTTTACACTTAGCTAATTATTAGTAGTCGTTAGTCAATTCTCTTAGCTGTACTTTTAGCTAATATTACAGTCTTCATTCCTCTTAGCTAGGATTACAGTAGTCTATAAGATTTTTCTAATATTGCAGTTGTCTTCACTCTTAGCTAATCTTACAGTAGTCGCTACTCTTAGCTCTACTATTAGCTAATATTACAGGCGTCTTTACGCTTAGCTAATACTACAGTAGTCTATAGTCTTAGCTAATATTACCGCAGTCGTTATTCTTAGCTCTAATCTTAGCTATTATTACAGGCGTCGTTACTCTTAGCTAATACTACAGTAGTCTTTACTCTTAGCTCTACTATTAGCTAATATTACAGGCGTCTTTACGCTTAGCTAATACTACAGTAGTCTATAGTCTTAGCTAATATTACTGCAGTCGTTATTCTTAGCTCTAATCTTAGCTATTATTACAGGCGTCGTTACTCTTAGCGAATACTACAGTAGTCTTTACTCTTGGCTAATATTACAGTAGTATATACTCTTAGGCTAATATTACAGAATTCATTACACTTAACTAATATTACAGGAATATTTACTCTTAGCAAATATTGCATTAGACGTTACTTATATAATTTTCAGTATTCATTACTCTTAGCTAGTATTACAGTAGTCTATAATCTTAGCTAATATTGCAGTAGTCTTTACTATTAGCTAATATCACAGCAGTTGTCATTCTTAGATAATATTACAGTAGTCGTTACTCTTAGCTAATATTACACTAGTCTTTACTCTTAGCTAATATTACAGTAATATATACTCTTAGCTTATATTACAGTAGTCGTTACTCTTACCTAACAATACAGTAGTCTTTACGCTTAGCTAATATAACAGTAGTTGTTTCTCTTAGCTGGATTAGATAGGATTACAGTAGTCTATATATTTTTTTGCTAATATTGCTGTAGTCTTCACTCTTAGCTAATCTTACAGTAGCCGTAACACTTATCTAATATTACAGTAGCCTTTATGCTTAGCTAATATTACAGCAGTCTATACTCTTAGCTAAAATTACCGCAATCGTTATTCTTAGCTCTACTCTTAGCTAATATTACAGTAGTCTTTACTCTTAGCTAATATTACAGTAGTACATACTATTAGCAAATGTTACAGTAGTCATTGCTCTTAGCTAGTATTACAGTAGTTGATAATCTTAGTTAATATTACATTAGTCTTTAATGTTATCTAATATTACAGTAGTCTATACTCTTAGCTAATATAACAGTAGTTGATACTCTTACCTAATAATACAAGAGTCTTTACGCTTAGCTAATATTGCAGTAGTCAATTCTCTTAGCTGTACTTTTAGCTAATATTACAGTCTTCATTCCTCTTAGCTAGGATTACAGTAGTCTATAAGATTTTTCTAATATTGCAGTAGTCTTCACTCTTAGCTAATCTTACAGTAGTCGTTACTCTTAGCTCTACTATTAGCTAATATTACAGGCGTCTTTACGCTTAGCTAATACTACAGTAGTCTACAGTCTTAGCTAATATTACTGCAGTGGTTATTCTTAGCTCTAATCTTAGCTAATATTGCAGGCGTCGTTACTCTTAGCTAATACTACAGTAGTCTTTACTCTTAGCTAATATTACAGTAGTATATACTCTTAGGCTAATATTACAGAATTCATTACACTTAACTAATATTACAGGAATATTTACTCTTAGCAAATATTGCATTAGACGTTACTCTTACCTAATATTACAGTTGTCTATACGTTTATCTAATTTTCAGTATTCGTTACTCTTAGCTAATATTACAGGCATTGTTACTCTTAGAAAATACTACAGTAGTCTTTACTCTTAGCTAATATTACAGTAGTATATACTCTTACCTAATATTACAGTATTCATTACTCTTAACTAATATTACTGTGGTATTTACTCTTAGCTAATATTGCAGTAGCCGTTACTCTTATCTAATATTGCAGTAGTCTTTACGCTTATCTAATTTTCAGTGTTCATTACTCTTAGCTAATATTACAGTAGTCTATACTCTTAGCTAATATTACAGTAGTCCATACTCTTAGCAAATATTACAGTAGTCATTACTCTTAGCTAGTATTACAGTAGTCTTTGTACATAGCTAATATTACTGTAGTCTATACTGTTAGCTAATATCACAGCAGTTATCAATCTTAGCTAATATTACTGTAATCGTTATTCTTAGCTAATATTACACTAATATTTACTCTGAGCTAATATTGCAGTATTTGTTACTCTTAGCTAATATTACGCTAGTCTTTACGCTTATCTAGTATTACAGTAGTCTTTTTTCTTAGCTAGGAGTACATTAGTCTATAGTTTTACCCAATATTACAGTAGTCTTTACTCTTAACTAATATTACATTAGTAGTTACTCTTAGCTAATATTACAGTTGTCATTACTCTTAGCTAATATTGCATCACTTTTTATTCTTAGCTAATATTACAGCAGTCTTTACTCTTAGCTAATATTACAGTAGTCTTTACTCTTAGCTAATTTTGCAGTAGTCATTACTCTCAGCTAACATTACAGTTGTAGTTACTCTTAGCTAATATTACAGTAGTATATACTCTTAGCTAATACTACAGTAGTCGTTACTCTTAGCTAATATTAGTTGTCTATACTCTTAGCTAATATTACAGTAGTCGTTAGTCTTAGCTAGGATTACAGTAGTCTATTGTTTTACCTAATATTACATTATTCTTTCCTCTTAACTAATATTACAGTAGTCGTTACTCTTAGCTAATATTACAGTAGTCAATTCTCTTAGCTAATTTTACAGTTGTCTATACTCTTAGATAATATTACTGTAGTCGTTAGTCTTAGCTAGGTTTACATTAGTCTATAGGTTTATCTAATATTACATTATTATTTCCTCCTAACTAATATTACGGTAGTCGTTACTCTTAGCTAATATTACAGTAGTCTTTGCTCTTAACTAATATTACAGTAGTCGTTACAATTAGCTAATATTACAGTTGTCATTACTCTTAGCTAATATTACAGCAGTCTTTTCTCTTAGCTAATATTACAGCAGTGTTTATTCTTAGCTAATATTACAGTAGTATATACTCTTAGCTAATATTACCATGGTCTATTCTCTTAGCTAATATTACAGTAGTCGTTACTCTTAGCTAGGATTACAGTAGTCTATAGGTTTACCTAATATTACTTTATTCCTTCCTCTTAAATAATATTTCAGTAGTCGTTACTCTACACTTTTAGCTAATATTGCAGTAGTCTTTACTCTTGACTAATATTACAGTAGTCGTTACTCTTAGCTAATATTACAGTTGTGATTACTCTTAGCTAATAATACAGCAGTCTTTACTCTTAGCTAATATTACTGTAGTATATACTCTTAGCTAATATTACAGTAGTCTTTACTATCAGCTAATGTTACAGTGGTCTATACTCTAAGCAAAGATTACGGTAGTCGTTACTCTTACTTAATATTACAGTAGTCTATACTCTTAGCTAATATTCAAGTTGTCATTACTCTTAGCTAATATTACAGCAGTCTGTTCTTTTAGCTAATATTACAGCAGTCTTTACTCTTAGCTAATATTACAGTAGTATATAATCTTAGCTAATATTACCGTGGTCTATACTCTTAGCTAATATTACAGCAGTCTTTTCTCTCAGCTAATGTTACAGTGGTCTATACTCTTAGCCAAAATTACAGTAGTCATTACACTTAGTTCATTTTACAGTAGTCTATAATCTTAGCTAATATTGCAGTAGTCTATACTCTTAGCTAATAGTACAGTAATCATTATCTTAGCTAATATTACAGTAGTCTATACTCTTAGCTAATATTACAGCAGTTGTCACTCTTAGCTAATATTACATTAGTATATACTCTTAGCTAATATTACACCAGTCTTTACTATTAGCTAATATTACAGTTGTCGTTACTCTTACCTAATATTACAGTAGTTGTTACTCTAAGCTAGTATTACAGTAGTCTATGCTTTTAGCTAATATTACAGTAGTCATTACTCTTTGCTAGTATTACAGTAGTATATACTCTTATCTAATATTACGGTAGTCGTTTCTCTTACCTAATATTACAGGAGTCATTACTCTTAGCTAATACTACAGTATTCGTTACTCTTAGCTAATATTACAGTAGTCTTTACTCTTAGCTAATATTGCAGTAGTCTATACTCTTAGCTAATATTACAGTAATCTTTACTCTTAGCTAATATTACAGTAGTCTTTACTCTTAGCCCAAACAGCAGCTGCTGAGCCTGGGTCTGGCGTCATCGGTGAATCCCCTGAAGACTGAGCTGGCTAGAGGTCACTGGAGGGTTATACAATGTAAACACCCTTTTTGAATGTCCACTTGTAGAATGATGGTTGAAGAAAAGGAAAGTGATTGTATTTGTTGCAATGTTACTATGGTCTCTCATTCAAGAACCTGAAAATGTTTGTACAACATTGCAACATGTTTAATTATCCTAAGCTTCTTGACCCCACACACTGTAATCATGCACTCCCAATGCAGACTGTGTAGCTGTAGGAAGAAAACAATTGAATGTGACCACAGTTGCTGCAAACTTCAATGATGAATCCATCCAATGTTTATTTTATTCACGGATGGAAGATTGAATTGAGAATGTTTTTCTGGTCGTTGGAGAGAGCAGAGAGCAGTGTCCCCATCTGCAGGGTTCTGTCTCCCTTGGTGCCATTTGCCCCTTCTGGTGCTCTCATAACCTGGGTAATGCTGGGCCTGTTATGAGCGCATTCAGTTGTGTGTTAAATGTCCCATGTGGGCCGACGTCCTGTATGTTCACCCACACATAGGCTACACACATATACTGTACACAGGTCTAAACTCACTCCACACACACACAGACACACACAAACAGGTGTTTCAGGCAGGCGTTTTGCATGACAGCATGACCTGTGTATTTCTAAAACCATCACTCTCTGGCATGTGAGAATGGGCCAGGTCTCCCATGACTCACCGCTATTCTCTCTCTACTCCAATTGCCTGTACAGATAATTGCAATGCAGAACACTATATTCACAGGTCAATGGGAGGAAGACGTTCCTGTGCTTGCTTCTTTTATCTAACTGTATCCTTTTAAGGGTACCAGCCTTGCTGGAAATCTTTATTTGACATATTTTTAGCCTCTCTTTCCTGGAAATAACTGCAGACGATTTGGACAACTTGAGGCCTGGACTGTGTGACTCATCTAGCCCACATGTAGCTTTTTATTTCACTGTCTGTCTGTCTGTCTGTCCGTGGGCTGTTTTTTTAGGGAGACCATCTGCCATAGAGGAGATTTTTTTGAGATTTGGGAATTTTGGTTAATAATGGTATTATAATAGCTTAACGTCAATGAGACAACCATCTCCTGCACAGGGAGGCAGACCTGCTCAAGCTTTGCCTGTCAAACCTATTTATCGACCCTTCTTTAGTGTATAGTATGTGTGTCTATATGTGTGTGTCTTTGTGTGTGTGCAGGTTAAAGCTTCCCCTGCCTCTGCTCTTGTCAGTCAGTACTCACCTCTCTGATCTTTCCCGCCATCTTATCTACTGGGCCGTCCTGTATGAATTAAACAGTGGGATGTGAGTGTTGTGGATGAGTACTGCACTATTAGACTGAATGACTGAGACAGCTCTCTACCCCTTCTACCTCCATCTCTCACTCTCTCCCTCTCTCCCTCCATCTTTCCCCCTTCCCTCTCCATCTCCCTCCCCTCTCCATCATTTGCCCTTATTCTCACAGCCACTCTGTTTCTTCACTCGTCTTTCTGGTTCCCTCTTCCTCTGTCCTTCTCTTTTCCATCTTTCTTTCTTTCACTCCCTCTCTCTCTCTCTCTCTCTCTCCATTTTGCCTTCTTTTTCACACACAGCGGAACTTGCTATCTCGACCTCCTCCCACACAGTCAATTTCTCCCTTGTTCGTTCTCTCTCTCTTGTGCCCCCTTCTGTCTCTTAGTGTGAGTGCAGTCAGATGTAAAATGTCCTAAACCTTCCTCTTTCTCTGTCTTCCTGTGCTTGCTGTATTGGCTGGCTCCTCTCCTATATTCTATCCTTTTCTGTTTCCTTGTCCATATTTAGTTTTTTTATTACTTCACCTATTTTTTCTCATCCCCCCCCCCCACCTCTTATTCTTCTGCTATCTGCATTCCTCTCCGTTTTCCTTTGATTTGATTTTCTTTCTTTCCTCTCCTTTCCGTTCCGTTCCCTTCCTTTTCTTTTCTTTCCTCTCTCCTTTCCTCTTTGCAGTCTCAGTCAGTCTGTCTGTAGGGACAGTCTTCACCCTACACTCTTGGTAAAAAGTGTTACAAAGGGTTCTTCGACTGTCCCCATAGGATAACCCTTTTTGGTTCCAGGTAGAACTCTTTTGGGTTCCTTGTAGAACCCTCTGTGGAAAAGGTTCTACATGTAACTAAAAAGGGTTCTACCTGGGACTAAAAGGGTTCTAGCTGGAACCAAGAAGGGTTCTTCAAAGGGTTCTCCAATGGGGTCAGTCGAACAACCCTTTTAGGCTCTAGATCTTTTTTTCTAAGAGTGCATTCTGTCTGGCTGTCTGCCTGCCTGCCTGTCTGTCTGTCTGTATATCTGTCTGTCTATGGGGACTGTCCTCTCCTCTCTCTATCTCTCTGTTCCTCTGTCCTCTCCTCACCCCATCCTCTCTTCTGTCTTCGGGTGCTGGGGTTGTCAACAGTGCTGCATATTTCAGTGTGCCAGTCCCTCTCACCTGTGTGTGGCTGTGACAGGAACAATGAGAGGGAAAGGGCTCCAGTTTCACAGTTTGTCTTAGTTGCTTAAGGCACTGAGGCTGAAGTCTTGTACTGTATCTGTGTGGTGAGTTTTCTGGACTCTTTGTGTCATTCTGACGAAGTTCTAACTGAGTAGTAGTTGATTGTTTGTGACAGTGTAGTAGTATGTAATTTTTGACTATGTGATTCTGGGTAGGTTTTTAGACAATACTTTATGTGAGACACCCCTGTTTTCAATACCTTTTAATACTTCACCTTGCGAGGATAAAGGCACTGAGCCTTTTTCTAAAATGATGAGATTGGAGAAGGGATCTTAGACCATGCCTCCATACAGAATCTTTCCAGATCATTGATGAAAATAGAGCTCTTTGGCCACGGATATCAGTGGTGGGCTTTGTAGAACAAATAGGCATATGTAGAACAGAACCCCATACCATAGTTACAGTAAAATATGATGCTGGATCTTAGATGTTATGGTGCTATTTTGCTACCACTGGTCCTGGGGCCCTTGTTAACCCTTGTGTGGTGTTCATGGTTTGGTTTTTCACCCAATGTTCGCTGGTCTGATGGACCCACAACATTATTGGGTTTTTAAAACAATACAGCCATAACAATTTACGTCAAAATAATTAATACTTAGATGTTGACATATCAATTACAAGCAATACATGGTTAATATTTGCCATTTACCTCTGCTAATGTAGATCACATTTATCAATAAAAGCGCTATGCTTTAATAAAATGTGATTTTTGTAGACAATAATCAATTATAATCAAGACATGGGTGGAATAAATCATGTTTATCTTGAACAAATATAAAAGAAACAAGGTTTTCATCACTATTGATGTTGATTGCTTTGAACTGAACAAATTGGAATGACGCATTGAACACGAATTCAAATTAAGGCCGGACTACACACAACATAACGGACAGAGTTTTACTGTCTGTGAGTTGCAAATGTATTTCTTGCACTTGATGCATGTGTACTTTGTCTTCCTGTCCTTCTTGGGTCCACACACATGGCAGCGCTTCTTCTAGAATGATGATAACAGTAAGTTCAGGAACTAACATCTCACTCACACACACATGCAACAACATCACTCACACTTCTGGTATTGGAGTTGTTGGTTATGTGGGTCAGGTGGATGGGGAACCAGCATCCTCCTCCTGAATCATCCTTACGATGGCTGCAAAAGCTGGGGTGCTTGGGATATGTTGCCTCCTCTGGATTTGAGGTCTTACCCAGCCTTGCCCAGCTCCTCGAGAAAGAGCCGTTTCCTCTGGAGCTTGCCTTTGTTCTAATCTGGGTTCAACGCCATCCAGATGACAAAGATGTTGTATGCCGAGATGTCCAAGATGTTGAAGAATATCCCAAGTGGCCAGTGTAGGGTTCTTCTTTTGCAGCTGTAGCCAGGCAACAGCTTGTCTAAATTGTCCACCCCTCCTTTTGTGGCATTGTAATCCATTATGGTTTGTTTTTTATGTTCCTGGTCACAGATTGTCCCATCCCTATGCAGCGTACTCATGAGTACCACATTTTTGCCTTTCTTTGGCATGTAGGATACTAGGGACGTGTCGGCCGTGAACACAAACTTAGAGGAATTGATAGGTCTGTTCTGTGTATTCAATGGCTGAGGTGGGAGCTCTGGTTTGTTTTTTTTGTACTGTTCCATCGTGACCTTCGTCTTGAGGAGCTCCTGTCCCAGCTTGTTTCGAAGTAAAAAAGTTATTGCATGTCATGTTGTGGCCACAGAGTCCCTGTGTCACGTCCAGGACAACCCGCATCCCTTGGTTCTTCTCAGGGGCTCTTCCACCTGGCTTCCCCGTATACACCTGCATGTTCCAAGCATATGATGAAGCAGCATCACAGGCAGCCCAGATCTTGATTCCATATTTTGCGGGTTTAGGTGTTATGTACTGCCTGAAGGTAAATGGCATAAGCTGCTCATCAACACTAACGTTGATGGGGTAGAGTGTGGGAAAATACTGCATTTTTTACAATGTATCGAAATAATGAATTCTAATAACATTGTGCAGGCTCCCGCAAGACATTGTGTAGTTTCACACAATACAAAGGGTAGAGTGCGAGAAAAGTGGGAGACAGACAGACAGTTAGGGAGACAGACAGGTTATTGGTGCTATGTTGAAACAGCAGGCCCAGGTAGGAGGAGGACAGTGTGAAGGCACACAGCAAACCTTTTTGTTTCATTTCTACTTGTTTTCACCAACATACACTTTACACACTTTTATTACTCAAGGGTCCAGTGGACCTGGACACCACATATGTAACATAAATGTGTAGAGGGGTGCACAGTGTGCACTCAATGAAAATGTGTTATTATACATGTTATTCACAGAAAATGAGCCAACCCTATTGAAAATCAATGCAATCAATTTCATTCAACTCAATTCAAACCACAGGTTGAAATGAATTGTTTTGTATTGCTACGTATTACTGCACTGTTGGAGCTAGAAACATGTATTTTGCTTTACCTGTGATAACATCTACACATACGACCAATAACATATGATTTGTTTTTATTTTCCTTTCCTTTGTATTTTTTTTTAAAAGGGTAGATTGTAGCTTCCATCAATGTAATTGTCTGCATCATTTCCAATCCTCCATATACTTTTGTTGTAAAAAAATACAAAAAAATATATAATATCAATAATAATAATAATGTATATATATTTCTTTTTTAAAATACTTTTACCCCTTCTCCCCAATTTCATGGTATCCAATTGGTAGTTACAGTCTTGTCTCATCGCTGCAACTCCCGTACAGACTCGAGAGAGGCGAAGGTCGAGAGCCGACACAACCAAGTCACACTGCTTCTTGACACAATTCCCACTTAACCCGGAAGCCAGCCACACCAATGTGTCGGAGGAAACACTGTACACTTGGCGACCGTGTCAGCGTGCATGCACCTGGCCCGCCACAGGAGTCGCAAGAGCGACTCAGCTGCAGAGGATAAGTTCATTAGGGTTACCAGCCTCAGAAATTGCAGCCCAAATAAATGCTTCACAGAGTTCAAGTAACAGACGCATCTCAACATCAACTGTTCAGAGGAGACTGTGTGAATCAGGAAAGGAGGAAAGGGAAAGGGGGGTACCTAGTCAGTTGTACAACTGAATGCCTTCAACTGAAATGTGTCTTCCGCATTTAACCCAACCCTTCTGAATCAGAGAGGTGCGGGGGGCTGCCTTAATCAACATCCACGTCTTCAGCACCCAGGGAACAGTGGGTTAACTGCCTTGTTCAGGGGCAGAACTACAGATTTTTACCTTGTCAGCTCAGGGATTCAGACCTTGCAACCTTCCGGTTACAAGTCCAACACTCTAACCACTAGGCTACCTGCCTTCATGGTCGGATTGCTGCAAAGAAACCACTACTAAAGGACACCAATAATAAGAAGAAACTTGCTTGGGCAAAGAAACATGAGCAATGGACATTAGACCGGTAGAAATCTGTCCTTTGGTCTGATGAGTCCAGATTTGTGATTTTTGGTTCCGCCACACAGTCCTCAACTGGCAGCTTCATTAAATAATACCCGCAAAACACCAGACTCAACGTCAACAGTGAAGAGGCGACTGCGGGATGCTGGCCTTCTAGGCAGAGCTCCAGAGAAAAAGCCATATCTCAGACTGGCCAATAAAAAGAAAAGATTAAGATGGGCAAAATAACACAGACACTGGAAAGAGGAACTGGAGCATCCCGGAGTCGCCTCTTCACTGTTGACGTTTAGACTGGTGTTTTGCTGGTACTATTTAATGAAGCTGCCAGTTGAGAACTTGTGAGGTGTCTGTTTCTCAAACTACACACACTAATGTACTTGTCCTCTTGCTCAGTTGTGCACCGGGGCCTCTCACTCCTCTTTCTATTCTGGTTAGAGACAGTTTGCGCTGTTCTGTGAAGGGAGTAGTACACAGCGTTGTACGAGATCTTCAGTTTCTTGGAAATTTCTCGCATGGAATAGCTGTCATTTCTCAGAACAAGAATAGACTGACGTGTTTCAGAAGAAAGTACTTTGTTTCTGGCCATTTTGAGCCTGTAATCGAACCCACAAATGCTGATGCTCCAGATACTCAACTAGTCTAAAGAAGACCAGCTTTATTGCTTCTTTAATCAGAACAACAGTTTTCAGCTGTGCTAAGATAATTGCAAAAGGGTTTTCTAATGATCAACTAGCCTTTTAAAATGATACTTGGATTAGCTAACACAACATGCCATTGGAACACAGGAGTGATGGTTGCTGATAATGGGCCTCTGTACGCCTATGTAGATATTCCATAAAAAATCTGTAGTTTCCAGCTGCAATAGTCATTTACAACATAAAAAATGTCTACACTGTATTTCTGATCATTTTGATATCATTTTAATGGACAAAAAATTAGCATTTCTTTCAAAAACAAGGACATTTCTAAGTGAACCTAACTTTGAACGGTAGTGTATATATAGATAGATTTATTTAAAATATATTTTCCTTCATTATTGTCCCCTAACCCTACCACCCCTCACCTAATTGGAGTAAACTAATGGACAACAACACTTAGGCTTCTATTTCCAACTTTTTGTTTTTAATCCCACCCTTCAGCTACC
This sequence comes from Hucho hucho, assembly GCA_003317085.1. Lineage (NCBI taxonomy): Eukaryota > Metazoa > Chordata > Actinopteri > Salmoniformes > Salmonidae > Hucho > Hucho hucho. The sequence goes on from QNTS01005776.1 coordinate 54,184, forward strand.
CTCAACCCCTCCCATCTATCTTTGAAGACCATCCAGGTTTGATTTCTATTTGCCATATGTTTTTAACTGGGCTGTTTCACAAAAGTTCTGAACCTACAGTTTAAACTTAAAATGCAAATCAATTTATAACATTTTTCACATGCGTTTATTTTTAATTTTTTTGTTTGTTATTCTGTCTCTCACTGTTCAAATAAACCTACCATTAAAATTATAGACTGATCCTTTCTTTGTCAGTGGGCAAATGTACAAAATCAGCAGGGGATCAAATACTTTTTTCCCTCACTGTGTATATTTACAGACACAGTAGATTTGACATTAGTTATCTTTGTTGTTTTTAGTCCCACCCGTCAGCTCCACTCACCCTCTCCCATCTATCTCCGAACAGCATCTTGTTGTTATTTAAAGAGGGTAGTCCATAAGTGCAGATGAAGGACATCAAGGATCTGAAAATATTCTTTATGGAGGAATGGTCTAAGATCCCACCCAATGTGTTCTTCAATCTCATAAAAGGTTTTAGAAAAAGTCTCTGTGCCATTATCCTCAGGTGAGGTATTGAAAGGGATTGAAAAAGGGGTGCCAATAAATTTGAGCCCTATCTTTTTGAGAAATAAATATTACTTGTTTAACAAAATATCTTTCTCTGAGCAATTTTATTAATAAAAAATAATATAATTTTTCTTTTTTTTGCAACCTATATAGCTCAGTATTTTAATTATTTATTTTTTACAGTCTTCTTTTCACTCATCTTAATCAAGGGTGCCAATAACTTTGGACCTGACTGTGTGCGTGTCTGTGTGTATGTGCTTACGTGTGCACGTGTGTCTGTGCATGTATGCCTGTGTACATGCGTCTGCGTGTGTCTGTAGGGTCACGTACATGTGAGGTACGCTGAACACTCTCATCACTAGTCTACAGGCTATCCTATCAGTCATGCTCCATGTTTCAGAAAGCATTCTGATGAGACCGGGATTGATGGTTTAGATTTCAGCAGTGTGTCATAGCTAGTAATGTTGGAGGATTGATGGTTTAGAGATCCCCATGCGTCATCACACTAGATCAGCTACTCTGATAAAGTAGGCCAGATAACATATTATCCACAATGCATCACACTGGATAATGAGACCAAAGTCTGACTCTAATAGGAGTTGTGTGTCAAAAGAAAATATTATTTCCAAACAATCACACAAAGACAAGAAAAAACACCCAAACATAACATGTGATGTAATGCTGTTTCCCTTCTTGGCTGGTTTTGATTGGAGGAGAGAGTAGCGTGGTCATGCAGTTGCTTTGTTAATCTCCTGTTTACGTCCAACTATCTAACCCAGTCTCCTCTAACATAGTTCCATAGTTCTGAAGCAAAGTGTCTGTGCCCCATGTGCCATTCCTCTGACCTTGTCTAGCTCTTGCTACAAACACACAATGTGCCCAAATTCTTCCAAATCCCGTTTCGTGAATACCTCCATTCTGCCCGGGCTGTCACTATTCCCAGTTTTCCAGGATTAGGGCGGCCGTTAACCGTGTCTAAGTGACGATTCCACTTTGGTGCTTGCGTAATGCGATTATAGGGAATGATCTTCATGTTGCAGTGGATGTATAAAAGCAGAGCAGAGGAGAGAGAACAAACTGGGACGCCAGTCATTCTCAGTCTCAGGAGCCGGTGACTGCCGCTTGCCGCCTGCCTTCCTCCTCTACCCCTCTCCACCGTCTTTTACTAGTCTTCTCTTTCTCCCTATATTTTTTTTTTTACATAGTTGTCACTCTTTCTCTCATTATGTACTCCCCTCTTACTCTTCGTTCTGTCCATCTCCTTCCTCACATATATCTCACCCCCTCGCCTTTACAGTCTATGCGAAATACACAGTAAGTTCAAATGGCAGTAATAACTAGTGAAAACAGCCCGCTTTAACAGGGTTTTTAGTACCTCTAAGGAACTGTAATATATGGTAGACATGTAACCTCCACACAGGGCTACCAAGGAAAGGGTTACATCAACACACACATGCAGGCACGCACACGCACACACGGACACATGAAACTCGGTTCATCTGAAGTGGGGAGCACGTCCTTTTTTTCATTGGCTTGTTGATGATGCATTTAGGGGAGCACGTTTTGATGTTGAAAGTGGAAGATGATGTTTAAAGTTTTCTAAGAACTGCAGAGAAAACGGAAGCTTTGGGAACGGATGAGTTCTGGAAAGGAGAGCAGGCTGAGGAACTCTTTCAAACTGCTTCCAAAGTGTCTCTCTCTCTGCGGACCAGAGCTCCACTGCATTATTCAGTCTTATCTAAAGAAGTGTGTCAAGGCCTCTTGCACCAAGGCTGGACCTGCACTGAAATCACTGCACTGCACAGTCAGTAGTGCACACTGCTTGAACATATCCTGTTACATATGAAGGAGACTGGTATTACACAATACATTTAGACCTTTGTGCCTTCTCCTATATCTGTCTTGAGAGAGGGACACTGTCGTAGTGTAGATGATTAGGGTTAGGGTTGTCTCTTTGAGAAACACGGTGTGCCCAGGTTTGGATTGCTGTGTAAATGTAGATTTGCTCTGTGTCTGCAGCGTGTCATTGTGTTGATGAGTATCTGGCTGAGCTCTTGCTTGGTGTTATTAGGCAGGCACACAGCTGTGTACTCTATCTCTCGTTTCTTACACGGTGGGAGATTTCCTTTTTCATTTCCGCAGGGGAGAAAGACACATGCACTGCAGTATCCCAAACAGATTTAATAACTGAACCATGGTTATCGTTTATGTGGTGTGTCTCTGAGTGGCTGTGATTGTGTGCATGTATTTATCAAGCAATAGGTGGTTTTGTGGGGGTGGGTGGGAGTGTTTGTGTCATGTGTGGCAAATCAGTTCATCTCATCTCAAGTAGAGAGCCAGGATCTAGGGAGAACAAAGGAACTGAAGGAAAAATCTCCCCCTCCTGGTCAAAGGCTGAACTAACTCCATCACTGTGTGTGTGTGTGTGTGTGTGTGTGTGTGTGTGTGTGTGTGTGTGTGTGTGTGTGTGTGTGTGTGTGTATGTGTGTGTGTGTGTGTGTGTGTGTGTGTCTTTGTGTTAAAGTGTGTCTTTGTGTTAAATTAAATTATTTACAATGCTTAAACTGTGTGTTTGTGTGTGTGTGCTCAGAGCTCTATTCATATCCATTGCTAATGTGTTTCTGTGTTTCTATTCATTTAGATAAAGATAGTGGGGTCCAGGCCATATTCCTTCACTTATACTCATATGTGTGCATGTGTAACAGTTATTAAATGCTTTGTGAATTTCACAGGGTTTATATATACATTATGTCAAGTTTAAGCATGACTGCATTCTTGGCAATACGGACATGTTTCTATTTTTCCCTGCATACCTAACAGATGGTGGATGGAGGATCATAATATTTGTGCGCTACAAATGTTTGTTGTGTTTCTCTTTTGGATACAGATGAGAAGTGAAACATTAAGGCAGGATCCTCGAAGTCGCCCCCAGTCTCTCTCACACACACAACCCAGAAAACTAACGGTATAGTAAAATCCCTGAATATACATGTCTCAATGTGTTACGTAGCTATACATGTCGTCTCAGTCTCTCTCGGCGTCTCTCTATAAGTGTGTAACAGTGTGTCACTGGCAATAGTGCCACTGACATTGTGTGTACGTAATAGGTCGTCCTTGTGGGGTCCCCATCCTTGGTGCATGGTAGTGCTCGTCAGAATGGGGAAATGAGGGAGGGCTGGGGGGAATAGGAGGGAGGCAGCATGTGCGTCACCGTGGGGTGTGGGGAGTGGGGAGGTAGTGAATCAATTATGCTGTGAAGCTCTTACCCCGCTGGAGGTAGTCTCAAGGGGACTGTAAATCTATCGGACACCGCCTATGTCCCCAGCCACTCTGAGAGCCAATCAAAGAGCCTGTTATAGGCGTGGTGGAGGTTTGGACAGCCCATCAGAGTGATTACTGCTGATGCCTATTGTGTGGATATCCAATCAAACAGCCAACCATAGCCTTGGTTTTAATGGCATGGTTGGTTTCCTGGGCTTTATATTGCCAAAGAAATCCATTTGTTGGATTAAATATAGTCGTTTTATGCAATAACTCAATTTATATTGGCCACACATACACACTCACACAGACATGCACGCAAGCACGCACACAACACACGCGCACACACACCCCAGCTAGCACATAACGTTCTGAGAACCATATGTTGCTTAGAGCTTGGTGAGAGCGTGGTTTTGCCTATGCCTGTTTTGCATACAACCTTCCCATAACATTTCCTACAGGTTTCCTCATGGTTCTATTTAAAGTCATGCTCTCAAATTGTCCAGAGAATGTCAAGAAACAACGTTCTTCTGTGGGAATATCAGTACCTCAGCATAATGTTTTCTGGAGGTTTCCTCATCGTTCTATTGAAAGTAATGTTCTTAGAAGATTAAACACGTACGAACACACAGGTGGGATAATTCTACAGTGGTCCCTGCTGCGTACGCTCAAACCAGTGCGATTAGAACACTTATTTAGAACGTCCAGTTACGATTGATGCAGCAGTCAGCGTTTGAGCTGGCCACTGTTATTTTACAGAAACATTTTGCATAAACACAGTCTTTACAATGTTATGTCCTCAATGTGAGCAGTGTGGCTACAGCATAACACAATTCTCATCCAAACCGGAAAATGTAGTCGTAGCGCTAACTGGAGAAAGAGTGACCTAACACAAGTGGTCATATTTAGCTCTCTTGGCTGACAGAAACCATCATATGCATTAGCTAATAGCAATTACTATTTACATTTCATCACATCACGGGTGAGCTCACCAGTGATGGAAATAATTGAGTAAAACACTTTTAAAAATCAAAAGTAATCCGACGCTGGTTAGTGTGTGGGGGGTTGTGCAAGTTCTGAAGTTCTGTTCTGACTGGAGATATGCAAATGTCTGCATACTTGATCTGGGGAACCACTGGGGAAGTGCTTGGGCTCTCGTCGAAGAGAGAAGTTTGTCCGGCTCAGTAATACCTCAAACGTAAATTGTCGTCGACAGCTAAATGAGCTACTTCTATGTGAATTAATGAAGAGGTGGAACACACTTCAATTCAAACTGTTGTTAGAAAATACAACTTGTTAGAAAATAATTTCAAATTGACAAGTTGAAACATAGCCTATAGATAATTAACAGGCAGCATGCCTTGGTTTGAGGGCTGTGTGAGTTAACTTTCCTGTTGCGTAACAATCACATTCTGGAACAGTGAGTGCTTTCTGACATCACACGCATAGAAAAACTCACGCTGACCGTTAGAGATATTTGGAACTCACGCAAAGGTTAAGAAAACTTTACATCAAAACCACAAGAAAGCATTAGCAGAGTTCAAACTGTTATTTTAAAACATATACATTCCCTTCTCAACATTAACAAAACTCTCTCTATCCTCTGTCTTGTGAAGTGTGTTCAGGTGTGTTGGCCGCGCCCACTAAATGGCCACACCTGATCTTAATGAATGCTTGTTTCCTTTCAAAATATGGCATTGTAGTGCTGTCCTGCTGGTGCAATGGACTAATTCCATGGATATGAGAGCAGAAGACCACAGGTTCAAATCTCACTGATGCCATACAACACTGAAATAGAAATGTGTTTGCATGATTAATGCCTAATCAAATGAATGTCATATCTGTGCTTAGTGTTCAAAACAGTTGCCCTTTTAACGGTCAGGAAAAGTGTGGCTTTGTTCCCAGAACCATTGAGAAACCAAATACTTCGTTTCGCACAACTTCCAAGGAACCAGATTTTCTAGCTGGGACACACAAACACACACACACAGTTTCACATTCCCAAGTCAGCGTGTATCTAGTCCAAGCACTCAGCCTCACTCCTGCCTGTGAGAGGGTTTTGTTGGCTTGTTTGTGTATCAAATCCTCTACAATGTTTTCTCCCTGCAGCTAAACTAGTAACCCAGACACTTGCATGCATGCTGAATTCCAATTAGGTTCAGCTCTGCAGCTACAGTACCACACTGTTGTCTGTTTATTTTACTAATGATAGTGTGCTTGGTCTTTTCCGAGTAGTCACTTGTCCTTCTGCACGGTTATTCTGATATGTATATGATAGCTATAACATTACTTTCCTGTCTTTCTGTCAATTTTACATAAGCCATGAAGGCACATACATAGATAGACACCAATGTGATTTCAGCTATGGTACGATGCTAGTTTTTATTCCAGTTATTTTGCTGTCACAGTGCAGTAACTAATTAGGTGATTCTGAGGCATTGCAGGCATTGTGCCATTTGTTGTTAGTGTTAGTGAGTGTTGAGTTTGGTTACTCTGTCTGCAGCTATATCAGCGGGGTGTGTGTGAGCGCGCTCTGTATTGCCGTGTCCTGGTTTTTGTCTTGTTCCTCTTCCTGTGCTTCTGGTCCCGCCCCTGTCCTACTTACTCCAGAAACGAGGGGAGAGCAGAGCAGATTTGGAAGTAAATTATTAAATGCTAGTTGGATTAAATACTGGGAGCAATTCATCTCTCATAGAGGATATATGTGTGTGTAGTTTTGCTATCGTGTGTGTGTGTTTGCACATGGGGCGTGTGGTGTGTGTGTGCGTGAGGTTTAAGAACTCCTCCAATCTATCTCTGTGAAATATATTAAAGGAATAGGCAATTGGGCCTGTAATATTACAAGAGTTATTGGTTTAGTCTGCATGACTTCCCCTCATACAGGAAGTGTACTGTACATCCATACACATTTCTCACTGCTCACATTTCTCCGTTCCCTCTTCCTCTCCCTTCTTCTCCCCATTTCTGCTCTCTTTCCCCTTTTCCCTCTGTTTTTTTTCTCTCCACCTCTCTCATTCTCTCTCACTTGCGCCCCTTCCCCTCACTCATTCTACTGTATTTCTCCCTCCCCCTTTCTGTCCCATTCTCTCACCCGACTCCCCCTCTCTCTCCCTCCCTTCCTCCCCCCTTTTTCCCCCTTCCCACTGTATTGTGTATCTTCGTCATTAGCGTGATGCTGCAGTAGGGTGGGGTTCTACTAATAGCATTGTTATAACACGGTCCTGCATAGTCGCTCTGTTACACAAGCCCACAGAACGCTGTATCTCTGCTGCTCTGCTCTTACAGCAGGCATGGGATACATAGAGATGGCATAGAGCTGTGGTACAGAAAGGGTATTTCTTCTGTTAGAAAAATGATTGTCCATGACCGAGGCTTGGTTCTAAAGACAGTAAGGCAGCATATACAGTCAGGTCCAACATTTTTAGCACCTTTGATAAAGATGATGAAAAAATACTGTATACAATAAATAATACAAATAATGAGATATATTTATGGTCCAAAAAATTTGAAAATATTATTTTGTACTAATACAATTGGTCAGAGAAAAATAAGTAATAATTGTTTCTTTAAAAAAGATAGGTATAAAAAATATTGGTACCCCTGTTTTCAATACCTTTCAGTAATTCACCTTGAAAGGATAACAGCACTGAGACTTTTTCAAAAATGTTTTATGAGTTGAACACATTGGGAGGGATCTTAGATCATTCCTCCATACAGAATATTTCCAGATTCTTGTTATCCTTCGTCTGCACTTATGGACTGTGTTCTTCAATTCAACCCACAGGTTTTCAATGGGGTTCAAGTCCGGAGACTGATGACCATTGCAAAATGTTGATTTCGTGGTAAATGAACCATTTCTTTGTGGATTTTGATGTGTGCTTGGGGTTATTTTCTTGGTGGAAGATCCACTTGTTGCCAAGTTTCAGCCTGCTGGCAGAGGCAACCAGATTTTGGGCTAAAATCTTCTGGTACTGGGTAAAGTTCATGATACCTTTGACCTTAACAAGGACCCTAGGACAAGTGGTATAGTGATGGGGGAAAAATCAAAACAGTTACAGTGAGGGAAAAAAGTATTTGATCCCCTGATGATTTTGTACGTTTGCCCACTGACAAAGAAATGATCAGTCTATAATTGTAATGGTAGGGTCATTTGAACAGTGAGAGGCAGAATAACAACAAAAAAATCTAGAAAAACGCATGTGAAAATGTTATAAATTGATTTGCATTTTAATGAGGGAAATAAGTATTTGACCCCCTCTCAATCAGAAAGATTTCTGGCTCCCAGGTGTCTTTTACACAGGTAACGAGCTGAGATTAGGAGCACACTCTTTAAAGGGAGTGCTCCTAATCTCAGTTTGTTACCTGTATAAAAGACACCTGTCCACAGAAGCAATCAATCAATCAGATTCCAAACTCTCCACCATGGCCAAGACCAAAGAGCTCTCCAATGATGTCAGGGACAAGATTGTAGACCTACACAAGGCTGGAATGGGCTACAAGACCATCGCCAAGCAGCTTGGTGAGAAGGTGATAACAGTTGGTGTGATTATTCGTAAATGGAAGAAACACAAAAGAACTGTCAATCTCCCTCGGCCTGGGGCTCCATGCAAGATCTCACCTCGTGGAGTTGCAATGATCATGAGAACGGTGAGGAATCAGCCCAGAACTACACGGGAGGATCTTGTCAATGATCTCAAGGCAGCTGGGACCATAGTCACCAAGAAAACAATTGGTAACACACTACGCCGTGAAGGACTGAAATCCTGCAGCGCCTGCAAGGTCCCCAGCTCACGAAAGCACATATACATGCCCGTCTGAAGTTTGCCAATGAACATCTGAATGATTCAGAGGACAACTGGGTGANGCCAAGGCAACCAAGGAGTGGCTCAAGAAGAAGCACATTAAGGTCCTGGAGTGGCCTAGCCAGTCTCCAGACCTTAATTCCATAGAAAATCTGTGGAGGGAGCTGAAGGTTCGAGTTGCCAAACGTCAGCCTCGAAACCTTAATGACTTGGAGAAGATCTGCAAAGAGGAGTGGGACAAAATCCCTCCTGAGATGTGTGCAAACCTGGTGGCCAACTACAAGAAACGTCTGACCTCTGTGATTGCCAACAATGGTTTTGCCACCAAGTACTAAGTCATGTTTTGCAGAGGGGTCAAATACTTATTTCCCTCATTAAAATGCAAATCAATTTCTAACATTTTTCTGGATTTTTTTGTTGTTATTCTGTCTCTCACTGTTCAAACAAACCTACCATTAAAATTATACTGATCATTTCTTTGTCAGTGGGCAAATGTACAAAATCATCAGGGGATCAAATACTTTTTTCCCTCACTGTACATATCGCAATATTATTTTGGAGAATATTATATTGATATGTTGACTCCAAGTATTGATTTGTACAAAAATAAATAAAAAACAATGTTTTTATTTTGCTAGGTAGCGTTAGTCAGTGCTAGTCTGCTGCACCTGCGCCAAAACTCCGGTATTTCTCAGCCTATATCTTGTTCTCCATCTTCTTTTTAAATACTGAGCCAACATGTTTTCAGCAGTTTTATTTCCATGACTGATCAAAACAAATTCCCAGCCCTACAGTGAAACCAAAATTGCCCCATAACATCAAAACCACCTCCATAGTTTACAGTAGGAATGGGGTTATTTTCTGCATATGCTTCCTTTTTCCAAAGCCAAACCTACCACTGGTGTGCGTGGCCAAAGTGCTCTATTTTCATGTCATCTGACCATAGAACTGGTTCCAATCCAAGTGCCAATGCGGTTTAGCAAACTCCAGGAGTTTACATTTTTTGAGAGCTTGGGACTATAAGGTTATATCTGCATTTTTGTCAAACTTGACTTATTGACATAGCCTTGTTCTGTTCATTGTTCTCTACCTATATAGTACTCTAAATACCCAAATTCATGTTGTTCATGCTGACACCATTCGAACCAATGAGGGTTCAGAACTTCAAAGTCAATTATCTCAGAATCAGCTTTTTGCAGATGGAACCTAGTCCCAAGCTCTCGATTTGTTGGATGACTTAAAATAAAGCTCCCATACCTACTGTAAAATATAGTGGTGGAGCTTTGATGTTATGGGTCTATTTTGCTTCCACTGTTTCTGGGGCCCTTCTTAAGGTCAACGGCATCATGAACTTTACCCAGTACCAGGACATTTTAGCCAAAAACCTGGTTGCCTCTGCCAGGAGGCTGAAACTTGCTGCAAGTGGATTGTCCAGTAAGAAAGTAACCCCAAGCAAGTACACATCAAAATGCACAAAGAAATTGTTAATTGACTACAAAATCAACATTTTGCAATGACCATCTGTCTCTGGACATGAACCCCACTGAAAACCTGTAGTTTGAATTGAAGAGAGCAGTCCATATGCGCAGAAGAAAGATATCAATGATCTGGAAAGATCCCACCCAATGTGTTCTCCAATCTCATAAAACATTGTACAGTGCCATTATCCTCGCAAGGTGAGGGATTGAAAGGTATTGAAAACAGGGGTGGTAATAATTTTGAGCCCTATATTTTTGAAAGAAAAAAAAGATTATTCAGTAAACAAAATATATTTCTCAGAGCAATTGGATTAGTATGAAATAATATCATTTTCATTTTTTTTTGCGTACAGTACAGCTCAGTATTTGCTCATCTTAATTATTAAGGGTTCCAATAATTTTGGACCTGACTGTATTTGTATATCATATAGCTGCTGCTCCTACATACTGTGATAACCTGGAGAGAAATACACAGACAAAGTGGTGTGTGTCTGTATCAGTATCTGTCCTCTTAAAGGGACATGGTTACTGTGAGGTGGGGGGTCTCTGGTGCCTTGGCTCAGTGAGGGTGCAGGGGGCTGGGCAGGCGGATTGAGCAGGTCAACCTCTCTGATGGGGTGTTGGGGTGGAGAAGGGAGCTGCTAGCTTCTGCTGTCACAGCGAATATGCTGCTGCGGAGCTACATTACCTATGCATGAGCAGGCCAGCTGCAGCACAGTGTGTGCGGGTGTGTGCGTGTGCGTGTGTGTGCGTGTGTGTGCGTGTGTGTGTGCGTGTGTGTGTGTGTGTATGCAGTATTTTGTATGCGGTATCTTTGGGTGTGTGTGATTGTGTTTGTTCGGGTGTCACGTCGTGGCGAGTATGCTTTGTGCTCAGAGATGACAGGGCAGTGTGAATATGAACAGAAGCAGATAGGAATCTCACTCTGAATAGGAGAGCTGTGTAGAAAGGAGGAGATCCAGAAGGAATTGTGTTATCATTCATTCTCTTCTCTGCCCTGAAAAATAAGCCTTCAGCCATGTGTGTGTGTGTGTGTGTGTGTGTGTGTGTGTGTGTGTGTGTGTGTGTGTGTGTGTGTGTGTGTGTGTGTGTGTGTGTGTGTGTGTGTGTGTGTGTGTGTGTGTGTGTGTGC